>RJWJ010003344.1:0-87806 GCA_004363605.1 Indri indri
TTTTTGTTTGTTGATGGGAGTGGAAGAGAGCCAGGCACCACCTCTCCCCGCTTCTGTGTCTGCTTCCTTTGCGCTGCGTGCATCAGAAAAGATAGCTTATTCATGCAGCAGTAGTTTACTGGGCTTCCGCCCTGAGTGGGTCAGACCCTGAGCTAAGCCCAGGGGACAGAGGAAAAATTAGTGCTCAGTTCTTACCCTCACGTAGCTTAACTCAAAGTCTTTTATGGATGGTAGACTTGGGAACAAATCAATAAAAATGAGCTTTGTATGGAAAAATAGTTGCATACTCAAGGTACCCATGAGGAGAGTGACTAACTTTATCTCCCATGGGGCAAGGTGGGTAATTAGGGAAAATGTCCTCCAGAAAGAGGAAAAAAAAAGGAAAAAGAAAGAAATTAAAGAGAGAGATTTATATATATACAGTATGTACTTGTGTGTGTGTATATACACCCCAATATGTGTGCGTGTGTATATAGGCTGCTATGTGCGTATGTGTATTTTATATGTATTATATATTAAATATATAGTGACTGTCCGTGATATAATGTTGAATGAGAAAAAGCAAATTGCAGAACAGTACATGTATTATTATACCTTTTAAAAAAAAAAACGTTATCCATATGCCTGAATGTTTTTGTGTGTACATACATAAAGTGATCTGGAATTCAAGTGATACACATTAGCTGTAAACAGTGATAACTTCAGGACCAGAGGCAGCGAGAGCACTTGGAAGTTGAGAAGGCATTATGGACGAGGGGATTTTCTTTCCTTTTTCTTTTCTTTTCTTTTTTTTTTTTCCTCCTTTATATGCCTCTGTCATGCTTGAATTTTTTTCCCAACAATATGTAGTATTAACATTTTTGAAATAAAAAAAAAATACAAGAGGAAAAGAGAGCCAAAGATCTCAGTGTCCCAAACACAGTTAGAGAGGCAGCCCCTGGAAGACAGGACGGTGCGGGTTGCCGTGGCAGTGTGAGTTGCGGAGGAGACCCGGCCAGCTTTGCAGAGGAGCAGGAGGAACTGAGGAGCCGTTCAACAGACTCCATCAACGGTCTGTTTCCCAAGCAGAAAGCTGGGCTGGAGATGCATGAGAAGGGAATTGGGAAAGGGAGGAATGAATTTAATTTTTCACCCCCTGCTGTTTTCCACCCCTCCCCACCTCCCTGCAATTTCTAATTAATTAGAAGAAGGGCCATGCCTTCCAGAAAAGAGCAGATGCACCTTTGGGAATCTCACCAGGAAGAAGTGGGTCTTGTGGTGCAAAGGAAAAGCTTTTTTTAATATTAAAAATTAATTAAAAATGGCATGCGTTAAAGCTCGATTTTTATCATTAGCACCCATTCCAGAGGACCAGTTGCTGTTAGTAAAACTTTCAGGTTTTCTCTGTCGCTACATGTTTGGTTTTAGGGAAAATATCTTAGCGTTCAACATTTTATGAGTCAGTCCCTAAAACGCGTGATCTTCTGTGATTCCGTCGGGTTTAGAGAAGGCAGAGCGATACTGTACTCAAAAATCCGTCCATGGCCTGCTGTGTCAGAGGTTATAACCACTGGCAAACAGAACATTGATGGTTTATTGATCGCTGTTTTCAAAGGCTAGGCATTGATAGTTGTTGTCTACAGAAGAAAGTCGATCAGGAGGCAATTTAATGTAATGTAACATCGAAAATTTTCTTTATGCTTTTTAAAGACAGTATTTGCATCTCCTGTTTTTGCTTACTTATAAACAGATGGTCTTCAGGTAAACACACTTTTTCTCTTGCTTGAATAAGAAATCATAATGAACTTTATGGTTTGGTGACATATCCTGACAGCTGCGGCAAATAGCTCTAATGGCTTAAACAGCATTTTCATGAGTAAACTTTTTAGTTCATTCTCAGAGAGAAATTGTATCGAGCCTGTCTATCCTCAAAAAAAAAAAAAAAGGAAAAGAAATTGTAATGAATTCCCAGTCACACATTAGCATTATTAACAAATTTATAAACATCTGGCTAGAATCGTGGGATCTGAAGTTCCTCCCATTCTTACGCCGTCTCCCACATCCTAAAACGTGGATTTCGTTAGTTAACATTTTTGTCAAACATTTATTTATCCTATGCTATTATTTATACTAAACCAATTATCCCGTGTGTCAATTCTACCATAATAGGTGCTTAATATTCATAATTATAAATGAATGAATGAATGGTGAAAGTAATTTGTGAAAGTAACTGAGGAATTCCCACGCTTTGTACCCTTTGGCTATACCCTGTTCTGGGCACCTCCTATGGAGGGTTTTGATGACTCATATAAGACCTGGTACATAGTAGGCAGTCAACAGAGGTCACAATGAATTGGCTAGACTTTGATTTATTCACATATGCAAATTCTCTGCCATTCAAAGGGAGGAAGGAAGGAAAAAAGGAAAGGAAAGGAAGAAAGGAGGGAAGGAAGGGGAACACCTATCATGTGCCAGACATTGTTCTAACAGGGAAAGTTACAGCTAAAAAAAGAAAAGTCTCTACCCTTGTAGATCTTACACTATCATGGGGAAGATAAGGCAATAAACACAAAATAAATATTTAATATAATTTCAGGTAATGATAACATGCTGAAAAGAAATGTTCTCCCTGTCGATAATGCCAAGTACATAATCTGTAATTCTCTACCACACTGCAAATGTGTGGGTGTTCAAGAGAAAGAAATGTCTGAAAACCAGCTAAAACTAGGTAATTATAGTGACCAAGCTCAGGCTGTTGAAGGAGGATTTCTCTGCTAGGTTTTATCTATCATCCATCTATCTATCTATCCATCCATCTACATATTAATTTATTCATGTTGTGCTTAAAATTGTTTTTGGCTCCTTCTGTTAGGTTATTATTTTTTTTACATAAAAACATATACAGAAGTTGACAGAGAGTATAATAAACTCCCATGAAGCTACCCTCAATAATTATCACCTGTGGCTTATCTTGTATCTGTCCCACCCGCTTCCCCCGCATTTGATACTTTACAGAAGCAAATCTAAGACAATATATCTTTTTATCCATAGGTATTTCATTATAAGTCACTATAAAGTAAGAGCTCCCCCCAAAATAATAAGTATAATATCATTATCACACCCCCAAAATAACACAAATTATTTAATATCCCTAAGTATCCAGTGAAGGACCATTTTCCCAAGTGTTCTCCAAATATTATAAATGTCACTTTGTATGTGTTTATTTGAATTCTCAGGGTTTTTTTTTCCCTTTAACTCATTTCCTTCTTCTGATTTTTCAAAAGTTGAACACTTGCTCCCTTAAAAAAATCTAGAAATTGTTGAGATAGGTAAAGAAGAAAAGAAATTTAATACACCATCTTCCCATGTTCCCATGTTTTCTAGTCAAGGTTGTAACATCTGGTTCAAGGCTAGGATTGCTTTCTGGTAGTAAACATTTGAGAAAGATTTGGTCATTTTTGGTATGGATGGTTGTATTAATATTAGGATTCTCCAGAGAAATAGAACCCATGCTACATATATATATTCATGTGTGTATCTCTCTATATATAATCTTATATATGTATATATACAGAGAGAGAGATTTGTTATAAGGGATTCACTCATGGGATTTATGGAGACTGAGAAGTCCATACCCAGGACAACCCCAGGACAACCCTAGGACAACTGTATTGCTCCAGTCCCTGTCTGAGGGCCTGAGAAGCAGGAGAGCCCATGGTATAAGTTGCATTCCAAGTCCAAGTCTGAGTCCAAGGGCAGGAGCAGACTGATGTCCCAGCTCAAAGACAGTCAGGCAGAGAGAGCCAGTTCTTTCTTGTTCAGTCTTTTATTTTATTCAGGCCTTCAAAAGATTGGATGAAGCCGTCCACATTGGGGAGGCTAATCTGCTTTACTCAGTTTACTGATTCAGATGCTAGTGTCATCCAGGAACACCTTCATGGACACACCCAGAAGTAATGTTTAACCAAATATCTGGGTATCCCATAGCCCAGTCAAGTTGACACATAAAACTAACCATCACTGTGGTGATATTGAGTGAATTTCAACTTGGAAATAATGAGTAGATGCTCTTAGTACATATTGTCCTTGGTAATTTTTTTTTTTGTTCTCTAACAAGGAAACATCTCAAGAATCTCTCAGCGAAGTTTTCTTAACTGTGGACCTTGATGAAGGGCCACTGGGAATCCTAGAATCTTCTGAAATAATATGTAACATTCTATTCCATTAGCACTTTTCTGGAAAAAGGGCCCTTGTCTTTCATCTGGTAGTCTGTAAGGGCTTGTTGGCAGATTTAGCATCACTGCCTGAAGCCATCCCTCTTCCTCCTGAGCTTTCAGCTTTGTGGCTGCCTTTTGTGAGAAGAGCCTACCAGTGAATCTCCCAACTGTAGGCTCTACCCAGGCCAGCACTAAGTCTGTTTTATTCACTCCCTGCCCCTAGAGCCCAGCACAGTGCCTTATACACAGCAAGTATTCAGTGAATAGCTGTTGACCCAAAGACCAACAAACAAATTCATAAATTAATGGATGGTCACTGTATCCATTTTCTATTGCTCCATGAACAGATCCTCACCAATTAGTGGGTTGAATGATGGCCCTCAAAAAGATATGTCCATATCCTATAAATTTCATCATATAATATGTGTTCTTTTGTACGGAAACTGGCTTCTTTCACTTAGCATGGTGTTTTCCAGTGTCAACTGTGTTGTCATATGCATCACTACTTCATTGCTTTCTACGGCCGCATGGTATTCAGCAATGCTCTGCCACGTCTTTGTCACAAAACCTGTCCCCAATTTTCCCCCGTCATGTGGCAGTGTGAAGTCACTTTTCTATCATTGATGTAGACTTTTGGACAGCCGAGCATCGTGACTGGGAAGATCTGGCTTTCTAACCCAAGGCTGAGCACAACCAACAGAATGTGGATCCAGGCTGTGGTCACCAGGTCCCTGTAGGCACAGCTCTGAGATTCCCTATTAGCACAGGGTCTGACCCACAGGATATGATCACTGAATCTTGGACGGATAAAACAGAGCTGTGTGGCTCTCTCTCTCAAACTCTATTTTGTATAACTAATGGTTTAATATGTTAAAATAAATTCTCTACATTTTAAAGTGCTAGAGATTGTAAGTATGTGCAAATGGATGTATATGTAGTAGTTGAACTCAGGATACAATCAGATTTTTTTTTTTTTACTTTCTCTCTTCCTCTGTTTTCCCCTATTTCTCCCCATTCTCTAACTTTATTCCTTGCCAATCCCATAAATAATGTAAGATAACTTGCAAGACCCTTATTGAATGACTAACTTCTTTAAAAGGAGTACATCAGGGTCAAGGGCAAAGAGGGGGCAACACTGTGGATAAATCTTTTAACACCAGCTGACTTTGATCCACATCCTGCTTCTTCCTCCTCCTGGCCGAGGCTTTTGACAATTTTCAAAAGCTCCCTGGACCTCAATTTCCTCTGCCACGAAATGGCAATACAAATGTACACTTCCCAAGATTTCCGTGAGCACGAATTGAGGCAAGATGCATAAAGTGAAAAGAATTGTGCCTGCCCTCTAATGGGTACTCAACAAATCAACGTATCTATTATTGTTTTGTTTGTAATAATAATGGTTTTTGAAAACTGAAGGTGGTAGTATTCCACGTAGAAAGGAAAACACAATTATACCATTCACAGCACCCGTGAGTCGAAAACACACCAAGCTGCTCCAAGATGCAGATTCTAGTTGAAAGTGTTAAGTTCTTCAGAGCAATGAAAAGAATTGCTCACTCTGTCTCCGATTACAAAGATTTCCCATCTAGCTCCTGGGTTAGCTCTTGCTTAATACTCGTATTATGAAAGCACCGAAGAACCCTTCTGCCCATCTCCGTAGCGATGACATAAATCAGAGCCTGCAATTTTACAAATGCCACGCTGTGTCTCCAAGAGCCTCCTGGAGGGAGCCACAGTCAGGTTTTTAAATGGTCATTTCACCCTTCCTCCCTTTGGGGGCCTGAGACGTGATTAACTTGCCATAATTGTGACTCCCTCATCAAAGGAGAGCTGTAGCAAGGGAAAAAACATTTGACACTGATCAAGACATTCCATGGTGTCTTTCTCTTGCACATCAGCTGTGTGGGTGCCTCTTGTTCCTCTGTCCTTCAGGTAGGTAAAACCAAGACCAGTTGCTGAAGCTATGAGCTATCAATAAAAGTTAATGTACCACAGAAAATTAGAAGGGGAACAAAATTCACTTAAGTGTTCAGGGCCACCAAAGCACTGATGCATCCCCTGCGAGCTGGTGGGCTCCTGGTGGTGTTTTTGTTGCCCTGGCTTGCAACTTAGGGTGATTTTTCTAAGTAAATGGCAGTGCATGCAAATCAAGGACGTTGGCGGTAAACCAGGAATACAATGTTCCCGGCCGTGGGCTCTCCAGGGAAGTGGGGACAATCTGTAATGTATCTTGAGGTAGGGCCATATCCAAATTACTGGCCTTTCCAGTTTTTCTTGAAATGGGGTCAGTAGGTGACCACTCTCAGAAGCCGAGCATGCACCATCAGGGTTGGGGAGCAAACTCTTTCTTTGGTCTAAAGATTCCATCTGTCCCCTGGCCACAGGTCTCATAAATGCTGCAGCCAGGAAAGCCCAAGAGTTGGTTCTGACAATCTTCAGTCACTCCCAGTAGCGTCCACTTACCCAAACACCCAGGCTGCCGCACATCTACACCACTCAGGGTGCGTTTTCGCAGATTGTGTTCTTATGTGACAGTGGCCTTGACCGCGGTCATTAACACAAGTTATGCACAAGACGTGTACACACCGCTCCTTCCCAACTCATTCGGTCACAATTTAGATGAAGGGCGCAAAATAGGATTCATTTCACAACCCAGATCTGGTCAATCGAAGTGGCTGATTGAAGTGGTGTGTTGAAAGGATCTTGAAGCTGCACATGGCACTTCAGGAAAGGATGCCATCATAGATTACTGATCCCGCTGCATTTTTGTGGGCTTTGGAGGTGGTGGCCTACTTACAGCGCATCCCCTCACCCTGATTTAGATGAATAAGAGCTGCTGAGTGGTAGATTTCTGTTTTCTAAACAGCAATAAGACCTGCCTCCAGAATAGCCTCTTAGCAGAGCCAAAAGCCAGGGTAGGATAGACTTGGCATTTTGCTTTGGGGTGAGTTTGTATGTGTATCTTTATTTCCATCTTACTCATAGGCTAATTTCCATATATGGAGAACATGGCATGTACCACGTATGTCAGTGCCTCAGGAATCTGTGTTTATGTGGACTTAAAGGTTTTGAAAGCTGAGTGACACAGATCAAAGTTTCCCCCCATCTCTCTTCCTGTCCTCGAGGGGACTTCTTACGTCAGCTACAAACCATTGATCAAAGTGTCTGTCAACTGTCTGTATGTAAGACCAGGCCTAAGTGCTTCGACAGGGCCTGACTTAAACATCAAACAGAAGGGGGAAATTCTTTTACTTCTCCTAAACCCGTGACTCCAGACAGCAGGCGATCGGCTTCCTCAAGGTTCTCTGGATATACATCCCGGACTCTGGTTTCCGGTTTACGTGATGATGCAATTTCTCGTCCACTAAATGTATAGACACATGTTATGTCTGTCCATTCTACGAATCATGAATTTTTCAAACTTTAGGATCACATGGGTCCATTAAAGGACATACCATCTGACCTTCCCATTTGATAGACCGGAAAACTAAGGTCCAAGCTTGAGTGACCTACCATCGCGGTGATGGCCAGACAGACACAGTGTGTCCTGATTCAAGATTCAGAGCTCATTTTTCTGTGTCAGATTGGCCCTACATGCTGTTAAAAAAAAAAAAAAAAATCTGATCTTTTAAATGTGTAATTCTCCTTCCTTTTCTCCCCTCATCTCCCCCCTCACCCCACCAATCTAATCTAATCAGTGCGTTTAAATCTGAAACTGTCTGCCTGACTCTGGCTGAAGACAATCTTTAGAGTCTCAAGTGTCCCACCAACCAGGGTCCCATAGACTCCTGGGTGTGGTTAATTCTTCCAGGGAAATTAATTTCAAGGTAAAACGGTTAAAAAAATTATCCCCAATTGCACGTAGAAGTGATTCAGTAAATATTTGTCGAATGTCAAATGAATGAACAAATGGCATTCTACCTTGAATGTAATAATTCCCAACATTCCTGGGGCTCCTTTATAATTTTTTTTTTTTTTTTTTTTTTTTTTACATGAGGCAGACAGGAATAATAACCCCAGCTGCTGTCATAAGACAGGAAGAGAGGGGCTTTCTTCCCCGGTGGCTTTGTCCTTGTTCTCCTAACCTGTATGCATTGCTGAACTTCCTGAATAACCATGTCAGGGTAGCAGGAGGAGGGAGTGGGGTGAACTTGAGCCTGGATGCCTGGATTAAAGCCTCGTTACAATGTTTGCAAAGCACCAGGGGGACAACTGAATGGTTGGTGCAGGCTTTGATGAAGCTCAAGGCCGTGTGTACCACAGTTTCCAATGCTTCTGCACCTGGGTGGTCCAAGGTGAGTCCTGTAAGCCACAAGTGACTCACGGCCTCCAAGGAGCCAGCTCACCCTTGGATGACTCTGGAGCTGCGGTGACAGTCTCAACCGCAAATCGAACCTTACCAGGAAACAGACCAGGAGGCAGGGTCTGGAGAAATGGCTATGACCAGGTTGCCCCGGCCACTCTTTCCTGGCCCCTCGACATGTTTTCTTCCAGTTGTGTCCTGGGGAGAGCCTGGCTGTGGTTTTGCAGCCAATTCCCAGAGGCCACTCTTCAAAGGGCAACTGGCAAGAAATCCATAGCCCATGGCACAAATCTCTCTCAACCCTTCTAGCCAGCGTTTGAAGTGTGTAAGATGTTCTGTTGCATATCCGATGAGTAATTAAAAAGGAAAGAAGGTAAGATCTTCAGTTCTTAATTTGCAAGTGCTTTCAGAGACAGTACAGTGAGGTGGTAACAGTGCAACCTCCCAAGTCAGGCCGCCTGGGTTCAAATCCCAGCTTCAGCATGACCAAGAGCTCTGGAATATTTACTTAATTTCTCCAAGTCTCAGTTTTCTCATAAGTAAAATAAGGATAATGAAATAATGTAGGGGAGGCCAGGCAAGGTGGCTCACACCTATAATCCTAGCACTTTGGGAGGCCCAGGTAGGAAGATCACTTGAGGCCAGGAATTTGAGACCAGTCTGGGCAACATAGTGAGACCACATCTCTACAAAACCTAAGAAAAAGAAAAAAAAACTTAGGCATGCCAGCACACGCCTATAGTCCCAGCTACGTGGAAGGCTGAGGCAAGAGGGTCACTTGAGCCCAGAATTCGAGGTGGCAGTGAGCTATGATGACGCCACTGCACTCCAGCCCAGGCAATAGAGTGAGACCCTGTCTCAAAAAAAAAAAAAACAAAAAAAAAAAAAGAGAAAAGAAAAGAAAGAAAGAAATAATGTAGGGAAAATGCAGAGTAAACACTCGGCAGTCTTATTATTAAAGCTATTACTAATATCATCTTGAAAATAGCCATCTTGTTTTAAAGAAGGGTGTTAAAGGAGATGCCAGGTTTAGAGGCGAGACAGCGAGTTCGAGTGGAGAATCAATAGAAGATGGTGTCACACAAATCTGTCATCTGTGGCCTTGAGCCGGTGCATTAATCTCTCTAAGCCTCAATTTCCTCATTAAAAAAATAATAATAATTAAAATATAATACCATAGGGCATACGGTAGGAATTCAATAAATGTCCATTTTCTTTCTCTCATCTTTTTGCTGTCATCTCACGTGTGCTTGGAGCCAATGCCCGCGGCTCTAGGCATGTATTGTCCCCAGCCACACTCTGAGCTCCCCTTTCTCTGCCTTCCAAAGCCACAATCTTGGTCATCATGGCAGTATCAACATTGACCACACACACACCCTTGAAATGCTGGTCCTCTTCTGTTCCTTGGTCTGGGTCTTGGTTCCATGTGTATTTTCAGTTTGGGAAAGATTTGAGATACACACTTATTATATATGTACTTTTCTGTATGTATAGTATACTTCAGTAAAAAAAGGTTTAAAATCTATTTTAGTTAGATTCGAGTATCACTAATTACTGATCTGTGGCTCCTAATTGGAATTAAGAAGAGACTAGCTCCTGTTGCCAGAGTTCTGGTCATCACCTTTCAAGTTTATTCTCTCCTTACACAGACTTTGTTTTTTTTTTTTAATAGTGGCACAAATATTTACCATCTAGCAGATGAGGTAAGAATGCAAGTTGTGTAGCCATTTACAACTTCAGGAGATAGACATTCATTTAAAATACTTGGTGGGCTCTTTTCTTTTGTCGGGCCTTGGGAGTATGTCAAGTTGTGATCAGAGATGAGATCCCAGTTCCCCTGAAGACTCCGTTCTAGTGGCACTATCAAATACCTAACTATCCACAGCAATAACAGCAAACACCAAACCTCCGCTAGAGCTGTCAGGAGAGGAGGTCCAAGATGGGCGCTTGAGCGCTGAAACCTGAACAACATGATCTTGGGTAGGTGGGAGGCTGGGGTTGGGGGAGAGCAGACCAGAGAGAAGGGACAGTATTTGCAAAAGCTGCCGAGTCGCGCAATGTAGTCCTGCTTCTGCCACCTACCAATTGGGTCACTTTCAGTAAATTATAAACCTCTCTGAGCCTGATCTAGTGCCCGCCTAGAGCCTACTCCAGTTCCTGGTATGCAAGAAGATTTGATGTTATTAATGGCAAAATATGGACATTCTGCGCTGAGGGTTCAGATGACAAGTGACTGAAAGACATCGGCAATGGAAAAATTGAAACACCTTCAGCTGTGTCTGTATGCAGAGAATCTTTTTTTTATTTTTTTATTTTTTTGGCTTGTTTTGCCGAATGTCATGAATTAGTAAGGCCATCAGACAGAACATCTGCTCACCTGTTCCAAGCATAACCTCCTACACAGGCCAAGTGCATTTGGCCGAGACTCAAGACTAGAAGAGATTTCCCCTGGACTTCCCTGTAGGAGGCGGTAAATGATCCTTCAACTAGGCCTCAGAGCTCCCTTCAAGCACAGAGATATGACCGTTAAAGAACATGCATTTGAACCAGAATGTGAACCCCAGTGACTTCCCATTCCATGAAGGCCTTTGAGGACTTGGCCTCTTAAAGGAACCTCCCCATACCCCATGCTTCTGAGAAAGTTATTCATTAATTCCCTGTAAGATGGTTTAGCACACTGTCTCCTCCTGCCCCTCGGACTCAGTGGATTCTGAAGAGGGCGTGGGGCTGGCTCTCCACTTCTGCAGCTTGAATTCAGTGATGGTAGAAAGATTGCATGAGATTAAGCAGCTCAGAGGACCCTTCCGGGGAAAGGCCAGGTCTCATTTCATTGCTGGATGTTCACTGCTTCTTTAGGGCTCTGCGGCTCCTGGTAAATCAAGTGGCAGATTTCCATTAAAAACCCCAGTGTGCTGGGCACAGTGACAGCCATCTTGCTTTGTAAGCCATTCTCTACCTTTATGGCTCTCCCAGTACATGAGAATTTTCTGGTGTCTATGCCAAATGAGCGTATCTCTAACTTTCAAGCATCTGATCTGCCTGGCTGAGATGACAAAAAATAGTGACTCAACTTGACAGGTTCTTCATTAAGGGAGAGAGGTGCTTTGATTACTATTTAATCTTCTCTCTCTCTCTCTTCCTGGCTGTATGGAATTCGCTTTGCCCCTCTTCCTGACCCTTCATATTCTTTATCTCCAGGTAAGTACCCTCAGAATCTCAGGACATTTTACCAGCTACCTTCTATAGAAGCAGCTTAGGAAGGTGGAAGCAAACCTGTAACCAAGACTTGGTTTTTCTAAGCCACAGTGGCAGTTTCCTGCTCGATGACAACTCCGTATACCCTTCCAACTTGCTTGTCAGTGTCGGCCCTGCATGTCCTGGATAATCCTACAGTTGGTGACAGGGTTATTGACTTACAGGTTTCTAGGGCATCTTATTCGTTTTTTAAAAAAATGGATTCTTTCACCCTCTTATTGCTTAGTAGAAACTTGTTCTAATTGTTTCTCCTCATACTCTGGAGCCTGTAAGTACCTGGGAGTAATCACCCTCCCTTATCTAGTCCTACAGATTTGTTTTGTTTTGGGTTACGCCCACTTTAGGTCTCTTACCCTCTCTGACTTTTATAAACAGGCTCAGCAGTAACATATACACTGCGGATGGACGGCAGCCAGGGCACTCTCTTTGTGCTGAGGAAGTCTTCCTATTTCAACTAGTTTACATGACTTCCTTGCCTATGCTACCTTATAACCCTTTAATAAATTTTGGTTTACATTTTAACAACAGAGAACACTTAAGGTTTTCTTTCTTTTTTTTTTTTTTTCTTTTTTTTTTCTTCTACAAGCTATCTTTGAAAGCAGTTCTAAAACTTCTTATTTTATGATCACACCCACTGTACCTTGGTCTAAGTGATGGCTGTTTCTGGTCATGCTCTTCCTCCTGCATTTTGGGCTTTGTCTAGATTTTTCTCTTCTTTCCTTTTGTAAAAAGGATGATTTTCTAAGTGCTCTCCTATGACAGAAACTCACCAATTCTCTGTTGTAATCAACAAATAGATTTTGAATGACTTTTTTTTTTTTTTTGAAAAGAAGGAGTTTCAAGGGTAAGATCTACTGCCTGTGAATGTCAAAGAAGTTTCTCATTCGCCCCTTTCTTCTCTCTCTCCCACTCTCTTTAATTTGTTAATGCTTTCGACTTATTTTGCTTTGGATAATTTTCAAAGTACTGCTTCCTCTAGAGATCTCTAAAAGGCAGAAGTTCTGGCTATTAAAGATTTGCCATTCTCAGAACAGCCCAGTTAGGGTACCCTCAGGTTATTTATAACTGGATTTTATCTCAGAAAATTAACTAAAAGAAGATTAACCAAAAATCTAAAGGAAAATGCCTTAAATACCTCATCTATTATGCTGTGCTCAAACAGATATTTTCATCTTAACAGCTTGGCAAACCCAGTGGAATGTTCTTTCTAGTTTGGGGCATAAAATAAGATAACACTCCGAATTCCTACAGGAAGTCTTGTAACTGTACTAAAAATTAAGGCATAAAGTATGAAAATGTGAGTTTCCTCTGTATAGTCTTATTACTTTGCCCGTTAACTTGACTGGTTCCTGTTGCTGCTGGTTGGAAGAGCCCCGGGACATTTAAATGCCTCTTCTAGAAGCAAATGCTTTTCCTTAAAAGCCCTCCCAGGTCAGTGCTAAGTCCTGGGCTCCGATCCATAAGGAAGAAAGTCTGGCATGGAGACATTCCCTTCATCTTGTAATTTACTCAGAGGAAGGAAAAAGTCAGAAAAGTTCGTCCTGCTTTATCCAACTAGGACTCTATGTATTATACTCCATTTCAGGCCGATTAAAAGTTGAAATCTTCCGGATGGGCTACAAGACCCTCCCTGCGGGCCCCGCCTGCCTCCTCCCTCCCTCCTGTCTCCATCCACTCTCCTCTTCTCTTGTTCTACTCCGGCCATTCCTCCGACAGGCCAGGTGTGCTCCTGTCCCTGGGGCTTTGCCGTTCCTCTGCCTGGAATGTTCCTCCCATGGGCCGCGCCTCTCCAGATTCAAGGCTTTGCTCAAATGTCACTTTCCCAGGGAAGCTGTCCCCCAGCACCTGCTGCAAAGAGGCAGCCTGCCGCCCTGACCCTGCGCCCCCTTTCTCCCCCCGCTTCGTAGTTCTCGTGGCACTTACTGCGTCACATTGACATAAACGTGTGGACATAAATGGGTTTTTTTGTTTATTCTCTCACCCTCTAGAAGAATGTAAATTAGTAAGTATGGAGATTTTCGTCTATTTTGCTCAATGTTGTACTTCCAGGGCCCAGAAGAATGCTCGGCCCATGGTGGACGATTAATAAATATCTGTTGAATGAATGAATCTAGAAATATCCATGGATGTATAATGTCCAACTCACTCTACCATGCAGCAACACAGATAGTTTGATATACATTTGACAGCTAAGCAAAACAGTCCAAAAAGTTAAATGACTTGCTTAAGGGCCCACAGGGAGTCACTGGAGGGGGGGCATTTGGAACCAGTTCTGTTCAATTCCAAATCCCTCCTTCTGCCTCTTAGACAGCAGATGGATCGGACTTGTTTTTATAGGCTTCCAAGGACCCTTTCTCGTTTGTCCCCGTTACCCCCAAGGGAGGTCCCAGAAGATGTGGTCCCTCCACACATCTCTCAGCAAGCCGGGTACTGCCTCGGAAAGTATCCACTGGGGTTTTTAGTGTGTCTGCCTGGCTTCGTGAGCAGCTGTCCTCGTTGAGGGAGGCAGTGTGGCAAGATGCTTGGGAGGGCAGACTGTGGGTAGCAATCCCGAGCCTCACCTCATTAGCTTCCTGCCCTTGGGGGGATGGCTTAGCCCCAAAGTGGCATGCTGAGTGGTCTCCAGTGACATCGAAGAGTGTGGGCTTGGCAGACAGACCCCTGGTTTCAGTTCCTGGCTCTGTCATAGAGTAACTGTCATAACTTTGGGACAAATTAACTTCTCTAAGCCTCAGTTTACTCTTCAGTGAAATAGGAATGATTAATAATTTTAACTACTTTATAGGGTTTTAGGGAGCATCAAATGAAATACTATAAAGGGCTTGGTTTATTCTCTGAAGCACACTAGCACTTCATAAATGATAGCTATTATTGTATTATAATTAACGCCTATGTCATAGGCTTGCTGTAAAGATAACATGAGATAATGTGTGTGAAGAGTGTAGCACGGTGCTAGGTACATGCAAGGGTTTTGCAAATGTTACCCATTGTATTCCTTAATTTCCTTTCCCCACCACTTCCCTTGAACTGCAACCATGCTAGTGAAATTGCTTTCTTGACATTTACTGGAATAAGTTGTAAGGTCTGTCATCCTAAGTATTTGTTGGGGCAGAAAAACCCAAGGAGGAAAGTCAAGGAGGTTGAGTGCAAAGGGCTTGGCCTTCAGGGTCACAGAAGTGAGTTTCAGTACCTGGAAAAGGGGCCAGTAGGGCTTGCTTGGCAGGTTTTGTGACAATGTAGGAGTGTGTGAAGCTTGCATCTGAGTAGGAGACAGAGCCAGTACTTGGTGAATCGCCCCCATCATGATGACAATCCTGATGGTGAAGGTGGCGCTTGCTGTTCTTTTGAACGTCTTATATCAAATTCCCAATTTGTTTATTCATGCGTTAAGGGCAGGATCCATGGCTCAAGCTTTTTCAGGATCTCCCCCACTTCCCCAAACATCTAACACCACCCCGGACATAGTGCCAACTCTCAAAAAAAAAAAGAAAATTGGCGACTGATCTCATGATAACTAAATCCGATTTCTGTCCAAGGGGCGACATTGTCATGCCTAGAAGTAATCCCTACCTGTCTGGACTCTCTAGGGTCTCTCGTATTATTCTTTAGTGCAAGCCTACTGTTTTTCTAAACATTTGGAAATCTGACGAAATGATTTTAGCTGACCAAGAATTTATATATAAAAAAAATTTATCTTGTAGATATGGTAAAAGAACGAAAACAGAGAAATGATCCCAGTTGATGGTGCCATATGCAACTTGTCAAACACTGACATTTGTGAATAAGAAAACCGAGGTCTATTTTGTGGTCTATAATCTCACAGAGATGTTGGATCAAATCGGGCGTCAGAAAAGAAGCCAGTGCCTAACAGAGATGTCTTTGCTGCATTTGCAGTTTTCTCTCATTAACATGAAAACACCTTACATGGTTGGAAACATCTAAAGGCTATTTTTTGTTTTGTTTTCCATTACTTCACTCTAATGCTTTAACCCGTACCTGTGGAAATTAGACTGTCACCTGCTTTTAGCATCCTGTTTTCTTTCGTGTTTGTAATGAAGCCCTCTGGGAATTATGCGATTACAGAAATGAGTTACAAATCCTCATTCAGTATACAAAAGTACATCGCTGCTTTCCTTCTCTGTTTAAATAGTCTACAAAACAAGAAATAATTAGTCAAGCACTATCGGTAATTAAGCACATAAGATGAACATTAAACAAACTGCAATCTTGCATCATTTTGAAGGTGGATAGGCAGTATTTCGCATTTGGAATCCAGCCAAAATGCCCATCTTCATCCCCTTTGCTCCTTATTTATTATTGGCGAGGGAATTCCCTGCCTAACTTGCTGATGTACTCTTGCCAGTGGTCCATCTGAGAGTTCATGTAAGTGTGAACATCTATTTTTTGACAACACTACCGTTGGGAGACGATCATTTCAGAGAACTTGATATATCAAGTGGAAAGACAAAGTGTTTTCCCAACAGGGCAGTGTGTTTCTAAGTTGGGATCAGTTCATGCTTCAGAGAAATGCTCTGCCTTCTTGTATGTGATATCAGCTCAGAAGTAGCTACAGGACCCTGTCTCCTTTTTCCGAACACGCATTCTCATTAGGAGTTTTCCTCTGCAGGCCCCTGGAGCTTCTTGTGAAATTTTGTCTACATCGTCACTGCTTCCCAGTCAAAATCTGAAAAATTTTGCAGTCTTATTTAGTCAGCTTTTCCTCAAAGACCAGGACTTCTAGAAACTGATCTATAGGTTTTTACCAAAATATATTTTCAAGGAATATCTGAGGATCAAAGTTTCCTATCCATTGAGATTGAAAAATTAAATATTCATTCAACAACCATTTTCGGGGTGGCAATTATTCGCTAGGCTCTTTTCAAGGTACAATAAGGAATAGTCCATATCCTCAAGACAGTCACCGTCTAGCCTTAAGATCAAGACTATTTGTGACTTGATGTAGAGTATTTTTGTCACATTGCATTGCATCCTTTCTAGTTCCATGGTATGAAGTCCACATAGACAGTATTTGTACATGATGTACTCAATCTCCATTAATCACTCATGAGGTAAAAGAATGATCAGTGATTTTCCTTCTGACTTTTCTATCCTAAACTGGTTCTTCTGCTCAGATGGTTTCTATAGTAACTCTATGGATATAGGCATTTTCTTCTGGAATTAGAAGAACTGGCAGTGAATTGCATTCTCCATCTTATCTGTGATTTATTTATTTTTTATTAAAGGTAAGTGTCATAAGGCCAACATTTCCTAACATGTGTATAGTATGTTACAGTTTTTAAAGCCTTTGACAAGCATACCTAGGGAGCCAGGACAATAATAGTATCCTCATTTTATAGCTCCTGAATAAGAGGTTCAGAGAACCTGTGACTTGGCCGAGATGGCGCAGCGATCTGACAGAGCCAGGCTGATCTTCTGTCCTCTGTTTCGTCACCTGTGCCTCCTGATAAATGACCGTAAGCCCCAGTAGGGGTGGAGAAGTGTTCTATTGACACCGTACATCTTAAATATCAAGTTTTTACAAGGCCATAGTACTTTTCTTTAATGTTTGGGCATCCATGCATTTAGCAGAGATTTATTGAGCGGCTGCTGGGTATGAGTGATACAGATCAGAACAGGGCATAGCCTGTCCTCCAAGAACTTGCCCCAGCAATGCAAAAGGGTGAGGAAGAAACAACAGAGCCGGACAAGGTATCTTTCTGTGGCTGCTCCCAAAACAAGGAACTGCAACTAAACTGAAGGCCTGAGGACAGGAAGGAAGCACCTTAGTAGGTCACCTTTTATTTTATTATCCCCAGAGCCCAGAAAGCGGTAGGGGGTCAGGAATAGCTTATTCACTTGTTGGAATACACTACATCATGCCTGAAAGAGACAAAAGGACTCAGAAAATGGTGATAAAAGTTGTAGTTGCAGTTGTAATTATTTTAGCCTCACCTCTAAGCTGTTGTGAACCTTGGCATGGCACTTAACACATCAGTATCTCTTTTTCTCATCAGTAAAATAAAGATAAAACACAGAAGTGCAATCTAGAGATATCAGATTGGATCCTGCAGCAGGGAAAAGACAACAGTGGAAAACTGGTGAAATCCCAATAGAATCTGTTATTTACTTAATAGTAATGTACCAATATTAATTTCTTATTTTAATAAATGTGGTCATGTAAGATGGTGACATTAGGGAAAAGAGAATGAAGAGTATACAGGAACTCTGTGTACCATCTTGGCAACTTTCCTGTAAAACTAAAATTATTCTAAAATGAACGTATTATTTAAAGGAATAAAACCATCTCTTCATGGTAACAATATAAATTGGTGGAACCATTTTGGAAGACTTGATAATGCTATCTACATAAAACTGAATGTAAGCACATCTGATCACCTAATAATTCCACTCCTAAGTATATGCCTGGTTGAAATGTGTACACATGTTTACCAAAAGACAAGTACAAGAATATGTATAGCAGCATTATTCCTGATAACTCAAAACTATAAACCACTCAAATGTCTATCAGAGGTAGAATGGATAAATAAATTATAATACATTCATGCACAATAACACTACTCAACCAATGAGAATGAATGATCTACTACTAAACCCAACAATATAGATGAATCTCACAAATGTGGTATTGAGAGAAAGAAGGCAAATACAGAAGAGTGCATCCTATATGGTTATAGTGAGTTCAATAAAAGGCAAACTATCCATATATTAGAAGTCGGGATAGAGTGGATGGAGCATGAAGTGGGCTCTCATATGTTGCTAATGTTCTTATTCTTGATCAAGTTACTGGATGTATTCAGTTTGTGAAAATTCACTGAGTGACACATGTATGTTTTATGCTTTTCTTTTTGTATGTGTATAATACTCCAAAACACAGTTCATAGGCACACACAAAATCTTATCTCATGGTTGTCAAAATAATGAATGTAAAACATACTCAATGCATTTCATTTATTCTTCTGTTCTTTCCAACCTGGTGCTACCCAGTCTTAATTCGTACCTCCAAAGGTCCCACCACATCATCTGGCTTTCAGCTGTATCACTGGGAAGTTGTTCCTTCCACAGCACAGTGTTTTGTTCTTGACCAAAATGACACCCCGGGTTCAATGGTGAGCGTCATTAACAACTTCTGAAATGCCTTAAAATCTCTGTTAGTCTGTGGAGTATGCTAAATGGTCAGTTCTTCAAGGAGCTCACTCATGGGGGTGGGGATTACTAATCACTCTCCACCTTTTTTTATAGTTCTCCTCATTTGTAAATGCAAAAGGAGCGTGAAAAAAAATACTCTTGCCTTCTTCCATCTGTATTTTCTTTACTAAATTATCCAGTCTTATAAATATTTGAATAACATTTGGTCAGGATAAAATCTTTCCTGTCAGCTCAGTACAAGAACACTTTTTGGCTCCTGAGACCATAACAGTCAGATAAATTAATATTGATTTGTTAGAAAATAGTTTTCACTCTGTCTAAACATCTTATTCTGGGCTCTTGAACCAAAATTATGAATTTAAAAGCAGCAAAATAGTTCTTCACAGTTTTCCCAGTGAAACTAATTATGGGCAGATTGTGAAAAATGTATTGGATGCGATTTCCAACATAGAGTTCTGCTAACCAAAATTCAGAGAAACCAGAGGCTCTGTGTCTTGATTTATTTGAGCAAGTTGCAATTTGGTAGACTGCAGAATTTATGTAAATAGTTTTTACAATTTCCATAGGGATAACTCAATACATTAATATCTCACGAATGGCAGAAGATGAAGGGGGAACCTTTTTTTAACTGATAATTTGATTTACCTAATAGAAGGATCAGATTTTTTTTCCTTCTTACTTAGGTCTATATATTAATATTAAAGAACAGCTCACTTATCTGCAACATAAATATGCAGTGTGTAGAGTTTGACTGTATTTAAACTTGGCTTTTAATTATATCCATATGTAGGGATAAGGATGGAAAATTTTTTAAAAAGAGAGAGAAAAAGAAGAAAGCAAAACATCCCCCATTTACCCACCCCCATTTTAAACACTTGGTATATTTTTTCTTTTAAAAAATTCATTTGCTTTTTGCCTTAAGAAACTCTCAGTACATTTAACACATTCTGTGTCCTGCTCTATTTATTCAATATTATATGAGAAATAAATCCTAAATGTGATTTTGAATGATGGCTTAGCAAAAGTATATTTCTTCTTGTTTTGGACATTTAAGTTGTTTCCAATTTTAAATAACACAGCATTGAACATCTCTGTACAAAATTCCTTATTGAATTGAAGATAATTTTTTAAGCTAGATGCCTAGACTTTCATTTCACATCCAAACTGTTTTAAGACCCTTGACACATATTGTCCAATTGCTCTTCAGAAAATATGGAAGATATTATAAAGAAAAACACATATATATACATATATATATATGAGAGAGAGAGAGAGAGAAATATATGTAAATGAAAAGAAAAACATTTATAGAGGAAAAAAATACATATATATAAGAAACTGCAGAGGCAGCTGTAATTAAGCACAAAGACAGACAGTGAAATTCTGGTTCCCACCTACAACAGCTGTAAGGTAAAGAGCTTATTCAAAGTCCTCCCCTTTTGGAAAGCATCGTTAGAGTTTTATAGGATGGTAATGCACAGCTATAAGGTCAAGGCTACTTTTTCCTTGAACAAGTTCACTAACGCATCTATAATATGAAAGTGAATATGAAATTCTTAAAGTGTACAGAGTCTACTGGGTTGAGAAGGAGGAATTTCAGGTTTCATATTGTCAATCTCAACCTTTTCTGAAATTGGAAGTGACAGTCTGACCCTATGTATGTGTGTTTGTGTGTGTGTGTGTACACACACACATCCTGAGTCTAGTGCTAGGTTTGGGGAGTGAACTATTTTCTACCATAGATTAAGCTGAACTAGACCGTATGTCAAAAAAGAGTCTCAATGTCAACTTAATCCATTGTCAGAGCTGTACAATGCTATTTCATTATACAAGCAATTCCCTTGTGGATTTCTCCTGACTTTCTATGCAGTTCAACTCTATTTTAATCTGTTGTGGCTTCTTTCCCTCTCTCCCAACTCCGAACATTTTGGAATCATTCAGTATATTTGCTTTCAAGGTACCTGTTTGATATTTACACAAATTATGAAAGTGAGGTAGGAATGAAATGAAGGCAATAGAGTGTATTTAAAGAAACAAGAAGAAATTGCTGGAAACACCTCAGCAACTTTCCAGAACACTTCAGTCATTTTCTTTGGAAGTTGAACAAGTGGCTGAAAATCCCAATTCCATTGTAAGATGTGTGTGTGTCAGTGTATGACGTGTGTGTCAGTATGAAAGGGTCAGATACAGTGATATGTGCACAGAATCCATATAATAATGTGTTTCCCCCAAGTCTTTTAAAGATAAGGTTTTTCCAGATATGACAAAAGAAAAGAAAATTTCCAAATCAAAATTCCCATTTGCCTTTCGGGGTGTTGAATTTTCTCCACATTTGTGCAATTAAGGGTTTTGCTGAGTGAGCTTAGGACTCTGTCTCTTTAAGTGTTTAACAGTAATTGGTTCATGTCCTGGTGTTCATTGAAAATCCTAGACATTTCATGTAAAATCTTCTTAATGAGGGGATGAATTTTTCATTCACATTAGAAAGCTCACTCTGACAAACAATTTCTAAATAAAACTTTGGCGACATGACATCCCGCATTGGACTTGACAGAGAGGACAGGTGCATTAGAATATAACTGTATGGCGATCCTTCAAGCTGTCAGCCATGAATATTTTATTTCTTAATGAATCATCTTTGTGAAATGAACTTTCTTGTTGTAGTGTCAGTGCCATTTACAACAAAAAGCTGGCTCCTTTTAAAAGGTGAGCTCCTTAAAGATGCTGATGCCTGCATAAAATGCTTAACCCTACCTGAGGTGTGGAGCGATTTAGGGCTCTACGTTTCCCTCCGCTCTTCTGAAGACGACTTGAGAACTCACTTCAGCTATCGCGATTACATTGAAGAGAAAGCTTTCCTCAATTCGCTGTTTGTCTTCTCAGAACTGAAATTCTAGGTATCCACCCGGAGGCAGCCACCTTGGCCGTCGGTACCTGCTGTTCTGAGGTGTCACTGCTAGTCTTCCCGTCACTGTTTTGGGACCTAGTTTCTCACATTCTAAGCCCCAGGAGGTGCTACTAGCTGGTGCTGACAGCTCAGGGAGCCGTTCTCAGGATCCCAGCCCTCTTCTCTTCTAGATCTGAAGGATCACTTTTGTTTGTTTGTTTTGGGGACTAGGGGAGCCATCATTCTCCTGATGGACTTAAGTATCTCCCCTCTGATGGAGCAAGAACTTACTCTTTGTTGCCACTAAGAGTCTTCCGAGATAGTCCTGTGGCTGGATGTGGAATCACTCTGCCCGTCTTTAGACACAGCCTAGACAGCCAAATCGGTTCCCCCACAATTGCTCAGGGTTAATTCTAGGCCCTTTGTCACTGTCCGTGCGGTTGTGAGAGGATACCGACTTTCCTTTTTTCTTTTTAATTCACAGTTTCAACTATGTTGTCAAGACTGCCTAGCGATCCTTCTGTTTACTCCGTCTGGTTTCTCTTTTCTTCCTCACTGTGGCAATCTCAAGCTCCTCCATCTCCTGCAAGCCCCAGAATTAGGCACCTCCCCTGACAGCCTCCCCTCTTAATTCACTGAGATCAAAGACACCTTCCCTGGTCAGTCCTGCACGCCACCTCCACGTCCCCCTAGAAACTGACCACTTGCCCCATCCCAACAGACTTCTTCCCTTTTACGAGGAGAGGTCCCTCTTCGAATTCAACTCTGGGGACAGTGTTGCCACCTGCGCTGTGGATTCTACTCTCTGTCCCACCCTTCAGGAATATGCTTTAATCAATAAGATGATAGAGATATGCACCAGGGATTGACATATTACAGCCATCGTCTGTTTTCTTGAGTAAAAGTGTATTGAAATACCGCCCCACTCATTTGTTTATGTGTGGTACATAGCTGCTTGCACACTGTAGTACTTTCTGTCCGGCCCTTTGCAGAAAACATTTGCCGACCCCTGATTTATACCATGGATCAGAAGGCCGAACCCTGAAAACCGGGTCCCCCATCTAAGGGTCTGCAATGAAACCCAAGTGGAATCGGTGTGTCTCAGAGTAGTAATTCTTTCCCTTGGCAGTTTATGCTACACTATTGTAGCTTCAGATATATTTTAGTGTGATATAATAACCATGAGAACTGGCCTGCGTCCACGTGGCTCCACGCGGGAGAAAACCAGGCCAAGTCTGAAAGTACTAAGCAGGCCCAGAGGAAATGGAATAAGCTAGAAATTTGTTGTTTCCTTTTCATTAGGTTTAAGTGAGAATTATATTTGTGAGCAAACCCTCAGTGTGGGCAGGTGACAATTTCAGCAGGTATTTTTTTTTCCCTTTCTTTTAACTTGTGCACATGTAGGTCCCTCCTTTGTTTTGTTTCACATTTATTGCAATAGCTGCCACCCAAGGGTTAAAGATAATGTTGTCCTCACCTTCAGAGCAAGAGTTTCATTTGCAATCTCTGGAGAAAGTCTATACTATATGATGAATTTTCTATTACCTTCCACTGTTGATAAGTCACCCAAATTATTTGGATTAAATTAGATATGCTCCGTCTATGCGTCTTCTTTCAGAAAACCAATCTCTGTCTCTTTTCTCTCTCTCTTTCCTAAATATTAGGAATTTTCTGAAATCTAAAACCAAGTGGCACAAAAACATTGTATTCATTACATAATTACTCCTAGGGAGAGGTACACACACACACTCACACTCACATTTTTTTCCCCTGAGCAAATCAATGTCATCACAGTGTTGAAGCAAGTGTACACATAGATACATACATTTAAAAGAGGCAAATTTGCTGTTGAAATGCAATTGCTTAAAAGTGAAAGTTCTAGAAATAAATAAAAACAAACGAAAATAAATAAGTAAAAGCCCCGTTTTCATATCCTCCTTTGACCTCTTGTCTCTCCAGCATTCTTAAACCCTCATTTTCTTAATGGGCATCCCTGCCTTCCTCTCTGCATCTTCTGGGGCTCTTGCACAAGTCACTGCCTGAACGGGGCAGGCCTCCCGGCTTCCCTGAAATGGTGCCGATGTCTTCACTTCCTGCCCCCTCGGCAACCTTGAAGTTGCTTTCTTTTTGCCAGAGGAGCAAAGTAAGAGAGAGAGAAGAGTGATGGTGTCTAGATGTGGTCTGTTCTCTCAGCCAGTACTTCCCACATCCATTCTTTGCTCAAACCAGCATCCTGAGTGTGTCTTATCTAAGTACCGTCTGTACAATTATTTGCTGACTCCTTTCTCATTCATTTTTGTTTTTGTTTTTCTTTTCTATGTAAATAACAACCTTAGCCTTGTTTAAGATTAACAGTATACAAGAAATCATGGGTTTTGGGCTGTTTTGTCACTATGCAGTACAATGCATTCGTAGCTATTATCATCAAGACTTTAGGCAGGGTGTGGTGGCTCACACCTGTAATCCTAGCACTCTGGGAGGCTGAGGCAGGTGGATCGCCTAAGGTCAGGAGTGCAAGACTAGCCTGAGCAAGAGCGAGAGCCTGTCTCTACTAAAAAATAGAAAGAAATGATCTGGCCAACTAAAAATATATAGAGAGAGAAAAAATTAGCCGGGCATGGTGGTGCATGCCTGTAGTCCCAGCTACTCAGGAGGCTGAGGCAGGAGGATTGCTTAATCCCAGGAGTTTGAGGTTGCTGTGAGCTAGGCTGATGCCACGGCACTCTAGCCCGGGCAACAGAGCGAGACTCTGTCTCAAAAAAAAAAAAAGACTTTAGGTATATCCCTCTACCATCTAATGCTGAATCTCCTCCCACGAGGGGAAGAAACCCTTCTTTGGTTCACACTGTTCGAGGCTAAGAGGAAGCATACAGTAGGCCTTGTGCTACCAAATTTTCAGTAAATCACAGGTTGTCTTTCCCAAATCCTTCCAAATGATTGCTAGTCTTTTTCACAGGGAATAAAAAATTATCCCAGGGGGATGAATAAAGTGAATTTTAGACAGTTTTGTTTAAAAATGAAATCGTTTAAATCTTCCTTTATTTCTTTTCCTTTTTCTTCCCTCCCCCACTCCATGTATCCTGTTTTCCACCCCTGTTATCTCAGCCCCATCTGATATTTGAATAACAATGTGCAATTTTAGATTTAGGATCTATTATCTATAAATCTCAGCATAATGCCTTTACCTCCTGCCTTGTTCTCCTAAGTTCCTGTCTCCCTCCTCCTTTTCCCTGTCTCGGCAAGGACTCTAAAAGATTGCACTTCATTAAATCATTTTTATAATGAGTTCCTGTTACCAGGGAATACAGAGTTAAAAAGGTGATCTCACTAAAAGTAATTAGCATAAGACCTGCCGGACCCATAGAAGTGACTGGATCATAATCAATAGCAATATGATTACACCCATGCAGCAATTATAAATTATTTAAAACACTACCCCTAGGTTACTGACTAGTTGCCTTTAAATTAAATTCTCTGTCAATAATTGATGCAAAGAATTAATGTGAGAACACCTTCAGTTACTGAAACTTTTTTAAGGTGGCATAAAATATTGAACTGTTGCCTGTCATTAGCAGCCAGGCTGTCTGTTTGCCGTAACATCCTTCTTTTCCAAATTGGTCAAGAAAGACTCTCAGATCTTAAAAGATGACAAATGATTGTGAATCCACTGCTGGATAATCTTCTAAGGACACTGAAATGCTCCAATAGAAATTTCATATGTGAAGGTAAAGAAAATAAATCAACCTCTAAATAATAACTGATGATTATATTTCTTCATCAACTCTAACAAACGAAATAAGCAGGCTTGGATTTCCTGACTATGTTTCAGTTCTTTGACATGGCCAGAATAAGTCAGAGGAGGTCTTAACCAGCAAAAGAAATCATAATATGTGATATTTAAGCATTCAGTAATAATAAAAAAAAATAATCCAGGTCTATAATAATATAAAAAGAATGCCTTTAATAAAATGGGTTATTTTCCTTGCTTAATCAATGTCTTCTGTTTCTATCTAAACATTGTCACTTGCATAACATTGTTGCCTCTTCCATCCTAATTCTCTACTAGCAATGAGGACAGTGGAAGCTAGGCAATCATGCAGGAAATTCAAGGATTAGAAAGAAAGAAAGAAGTCACCCATTAGCGACCCTGGCCCCTCTCTGACTTCAGGAGGCAGGAGTGATGTAAAAGCCGAACCAAGGGCTGAGATAAGACACCTTCCTCAGCCTGTGTACTGCAGGGGACACTGAGGGACCAGGACGCCTGAGAAAATGCCTTCAGAAAGTTTATAATCTATTAATAATAAAGGAAAGGATCCCTGCCTGTTGGTGTGAGAGATGTTCCAGCCTGTAGGGAGTGGCAGCATCCTTCCTTCTCAAAGTCCTTCCCCCACATTTTATCCAAAGCATCTCCACTTTTATTAATATCTGTTTTGTATATTCAGACATATGTGAAACACAAGTTCACCTGCCAAAGACAAAACAAAACAATTTGGCCAGCATCAGGCTGGGTGAGGGTCCAGTGTCTTCTGGATAGGTGACTCTGGGTAGATGATTCTGATACTGGGGGAAACAGTGTCCTGCTGGTAGCATCCCACAACTCCCTTCCGTCTGTTTTAGACTTTCATCAGCTAAAATTTGGAAATCTGCAATTAGGCCGAGGGCTGCAGAAACAGTTTCCACTTAAATGAGGGTAGTCTGCTGTTAGAGCATGTTGGCTTCCTTTATTTTGGTGACTTCTAAGCCACGTCCTAGGCTTGGTTACAGAGCGGAGCGAGATGCCCTCTCAGCCCTCAAGCTCTCACGGGCAGCCTAACAGCAATGCCCTCGGCCTCCCCCTTCGAGAGTGGCAGGAGGAAGCTCAGCGTCTCTGGCAGCCAGAGCAGCGGCCCTCAAAGCAGACCTGAGGTCGGTGGAGACCCGGAATCGGGAGTCCCCCTCTCCGCTTTGGTGAGGAAGCAGCAGTCACACACAAGAAAGGCTCTCCAGGCCGACAGGGCGCCTCACACGCAGACACGCAGCTGTGACACGGAATGACCTGCTCTGAGACTGTAACTGGCAATTAAAGCAAGAGGCCCGTCCTGACCATCCTATGCCTGAAACGAGGGGTGACCGCCTTCTGTTGTGTCTGGCAGGCTCCCAGTGGGTGCCATACTGAGCAGAGGCAGGACTTGGGAAGTGCCAGTCCCCTCTCTGTCCCCTCGTATGTCTAGTTTGACTTTGTGAGGCTGTCACACCCGGCTCCCCACATTCGCTATATTTTCTTTATTTTTACGTAGTCTGGGTTGACTTCTCTTTTCTTTTATTTTCCGTTGCTACTTAGGAAAGCATCTCCAGGCTAAAGCCGATGCCAGAAATAGAGAAGGGCAGGGTCACTGCCAGAGATGCTTCTTCCTCCACCCACTGCTCTCGCAGACGCTGCCCGTCCCCTCCCTCCCACGTGGCCGCCATTTTGATTTTTGCTTGCAGCCAATATTTTGTATTTTGTTCTGTTTTCTTCCTTTCCTGGGAGATTCTTTGGTCTGGGGATCCCTGCTCTTCTCCAGGGGCCTTTCTAGCAGTGGAACTCATGAGCTTCCCCCTTGTTCCAGAAAAGGCCCGCCCTGTGTTCCTCTTCAGTGTGCCTTTCTCTGCCCTCCTCACCTTCCCCCTTCACCCTTGTGGTTCACACATGTAAGAGGAAACTAAACTCAAAGAGTGTCTTCTGTTTTCCAGCAAGCTAGAGCAAAAGATTTTCTGGACGAGTCTTTCAAGTTGATGTACAATATTTTCCTGGACAAATTTGTCACCAGCTGAGCAGGTGTCTTGTTTGAGATGTACTTGGATACCAAGTACTCCTGAGTGCCACAGAATCATATCTTTTACTGTGGCAATTTTTAATGTTCATTTTTACTTTCATAGTTAGCCTTTACCTTTTAATTTTAAAAGTTATACAACACACACACACACACACACACATACATACACACACACACACACACACACACACATACATACCCCTAATCGTTGTGTTGTTGTGTTAATGGGAATACTTCGGATTCAGGCCTTATTTCCTTGATCACTCCAACTCAGCAAAGGATACCACTCAAACGTACAATTGAACTTCAAAGTTATCGATTTTCAGCAGTGCTTGAGCATGTAGGTGATAAAGTCCTAGACTATTTTTTGTCTAAATTCTTATTTTAGTCAACATTTCTACGAGTTGGAATCACATGGATTTTGAGATTAGCTTTCTGCTCTACCTAAGGCATTGCCCCAGCTGCAATCCAGCATGATTCTAATTTTTAATTCGAGGCGATTGTCTTCTTTTTTCTTTTATGAAACAAATTGATTAATGTGTCCAGGGAGCAGTGTGGTACTCACATCTGCCCAGCCTACTCGTGTGTGTCTCAAGGCAGAGTGAGGCTGTGGGAAGAATAACGTGGAAGGCCACGTAAACAAGACTGAGAAAGAAGACAGGGCCCAAACCACACCTTG
Organism: Indri indri; assembly: GCA_004363605.1. Lineage (NCBI taxonomy): Eukaryota > Metazoa > Chordata > Mammalia > Primates > Indriidae > Indri > Indri indri. Next base: position 28,283 of record RJWJ010003344.1, read on the forward strand.
AAAGATGTTCACAAGCCCACGAGGTTGACCTTAAGACTCCAAGTCAGGCTTCAGTTTTCCACAATGCAGCTATTATGAGAAAAACAGTGACTAACCGAGCACAGCGCATAACTCACTTCTCAGAATTTTCAATCAGAAATTATCTGATGACTGGACCAATTCTGATTACTTTCGTTCCTGCGGATCCACCCAGGCACCTCAGCAACAAGGTGTGCGGAACCAGAGATTCCCATCATGCCGTCCGGTGCCTGTTTACGAGAACTCTATGTATGTCTTATCTCAGTAGTATGATTAGGAAAATAAATTCAATGGTTTGCCTTAAATGTTTCCATGGTGAGGGTAGTTATTAGACATGTGCTAAAGTGTAATATCCGCTTTTTCAAACCACAGTTCAAAGTTGATAGCATCATAGGCTCGAAATAACTTTTGAAAAGCTGGGCTTACCCAATTAAGAGAAATAAAATCTGCCTGTTCATCAGTGGGTTTGCCTTATTTTTCTGTGGGTTTCCTTTCTTTTCTCAATTAAGTATTATTTAGAAAAGGACCCAAGTTTCGATGCATGCAACATCTTCCTTTCTGATTCCTGGTACCCCGGAAATGCAGTCATTTGCCGAAGAGGATTTGTGTGTTACTGTCTCAGATGAGGCAGAGCCTTGTGCTATCCACTATCTGTTCTGCCACATGGTGGTGGTGACAGTGGCCTAGCTTTTGTCTTGTGGTTTCTTGTGTTTTTCTAGTCCACCATCTGTCAACCCTGTATTTGTTGTCAAATTTGCACTGTACGCAGGCAAAGGTCTATTTACCTTTAGAATTTAATAGAGGTGTTTGGAAACTTTTCCACTGAAACCCTGACCAATTTGGCAATGCAAACCCCAAACAAGAAATAATTATTAGTATGTTTCACTTGTACTACTATTATGTTGCCCATTGATCTTTAAAAGGTATGTTAATCAGATAGATTGAAGAACATAAGACTTAAATGCAGGATGGTTCTAGTAAATTCAGAGATTCTAACAAACATAAGTTTTCTTAAGAATGATGTCAATGGACTGATACTACCTGGTTATATAAAGTCGAGTCCTCTCATGCTAGGAAGTTGATACAGCTCAGAAAAGCTCAATCTTTCTTTCCCATTACTCCTGCATTCTCTTTAGGGAAACGGTAATATCATGAATTTAGTCCTAACACTAACTTAACATCCCATGAAGTAGATACTTGATTCAACTCTCCCTTTGAGAAAAGAACTATTCTCAAACTTTGTATAAATTTCTTTTTCACAGATGAGTAATCACCAAAGATATTTCTGAAAGGGCTCTGGGAACACACAGGCAATTGCTCTTTATAAAAAAGATAGAAACATTGGGTTTTATAAGAGAAGGAAATAGAAATACTACTGGAGAAAAAAACAAAAAAGTGTGTTAAATTATATTTTAGAAATAATTATTTCCAGAATGCACTTACTCATTTAAAAAAAAAAAAAAAGGCTCCAAATAGTTTTCAATTGTTTTCGTAAATCCACTTAGTCCTTATCAGAAGCAAGTTTGGAAAAAGGTTTAATGAGTGACTGGCTTCAGAAAGCCACACTCTGTTTACAAAGCTACCAAAAATGGGCTGGGACTGTGGATGGTAATAACAAGACCTGGGGCCTTAATTGCATGCTCTCCATCCCTTGTCACGTCTTGGAAGCTACACCACAGTCTCACAAGCCTTACTTCCCCTACTTCTTCAGGTCAAAAAACTGCTGAGGCTGGTAATTAACTTGCACAAGGTCACATAGCTAATGAGAAGCAAAAGCATGATAATGACCTGGGAAGTTTGACACCAAAGCCCATTCCCTTACTGTGAAGCGTGATGTAACTCTGGCAGTAATTAATGAACAATTTCATAAGTCATCTTAAAATTAAACGAAGCATTTTTGGAGATAGGATGATAATTCTATAAAATAAGATCAGTTTTACTAATACAAAATTATACCTGTGAAATAACTCTCCTCACAAACGTGTGTGTATGTGTTTATGTGAGAGACAGAGAATTTATACACACACACGCACATATATTATTGAGGTATAATTTACATACCATCAGATTAACATATTTTAGGGAGACAACAAACTTAGACATGTACGCACTCGTGTCACCGCCACCTCAGTTACGATCTAGAACATTTCCATCCCCTCAGTTCCTCATTGTCCTTCCCAATAAATCCTTCTACTTCCAGAAGCAAACATTGTTCTTATTTCTTTCACCGTCACTCAGTTTCACCCATTCTAGAACTTCATTTATGGAAATCATACCTACTCTTTTTTGTGTCTGGCGTCTTTTGTTTAACAATCAACATGTTTTTAAGATTCATCCATGTCGATGTGTGAATCAGGGTTTCTCTCGTTTTCAATGCTGAATAATATCCTATTGTAAAAATATATTAATACCACAATTTGTTTCCATTCACCTGTTGATGAGCATTGGGTTGATTATATGTTTTAGCTATTATGAATCAAGCCACCATGAATATTATTGTAGAAATCTTTTGGTGTACTTCTATTTTTTATTTCTTTTTGATAAATACCTAGGTGTGGCATTGTTGGGTCTAAGGGTATGCATGTTTAAGTTTTTAGGGTGCTGCCAAACAGCTGTGTGAAGTGGTTATGCCATTTTAACCTCCCCCTAACAGCGTGTGAGAGTTCACGTTGGTTTACATCCTCACCAATACTTGGTATTTTCAGTCTTTTTAATTATAGCCATTTCAGTGGGTGTGAAATGCTATCTCTTGCTATTTATTTTGCATTTTCCTGATGACTAATGCATCCTTTTATGAACTCATTGGCCACTCATAGATTTTCTTTCTGTCAAGTTCTCGTTCACATATTTGGCTATTTAAAAAAAAAATGGTTTTTTTTTTTTTTAATATTGAGTTATAGGAGTTCTGTATGTATTTTGGATACAAGTCTTTTTTTCATATGTTTCTGTAAATTTTATCCTAATCTAAGTCTTGTCTAGTTATTCCTTAAAGATGTTTTTGAAAAGCAGATTTTTTTTTTAACCTTGATAATGTCCAATTTATCCTTTTTTTTTCTTTCTTTCCTTTATGGTTAGTGCTTTTTTTTGTTGTTGTTCTGAGAATTCTTTCCTGATCCCAAGGTCACAAAAATATTTTCCGATGTTTTCTGCTGGAGGTTCCATAGCTGTAATCTTTGCATTTAGATCTATGTTCCATCTCAAATTAATTTTTGTGTATGGTGTGAGGTAACAGTAGAGGTTCATTTTCTCCCCACGTGGCTCTCCAGTTGTCCTGCACCATTTGCTCTAAGACTAATCCTCTTCTGATTGAATTTCCTTGGCACCTTTGTCAAAAATCAATTGACCATATATGTATGGGTCTATTTTTAGGCTCTCTATTGTACTTCATTGATCTAATTGTTCTTTTTTTCTTTCTTATGCCTGTAACTACTGCATTGATTGCTGTGGCTTTACAGTAAATTTGGAAGCTAGGTAATCGAAGGACTCCAGCGTTGTTCTTTATTTCAATATTGTTTTGGCTATTCTAGATACTTTGTTTTCCATCTAAACTTTAGGATCAGCTTCTCAATTTCTTTTAAAAAGCCTGCTGGGATTTTATATGGTATGACATTGAATCTGTTGATGAATTTGGAGAGGATTGAAATTGTAACAATACTGAGTATTAACCATTCTTGAGCATGTATCACTCCATTTATTTAGGTCTTTAATTTATAAAGATCTCAGTCATGTTTTATGGCTTTGAATGTGGAGGTCTTATACTTTTGTTGTTAAATTTATTCTTGTACATTTTATTTTTTACACCATTGTAAATGGCGTTTTTAAATTCCTTTTTTTTCAACTGTTTGTTGGAAGTATATAGACATACAACTGATTCTAGCAAATTGCTCTTGTATCTTGTGACCTTAAATTTTATTAGTTTTTTTTTTTAAAGATTCTATAGGATTTTCTACATGTATGAATAAAGATAGTTTTACTTATTCTGCTCTAATTTTTATAGCTTTTTTTTTTTTCTTGTTTTCATGTACTGGCTAGAGCCTCAGGGACAATGTTGATTAGAAGTGTTGAGAGTAGGCATCATTGCTTTATTCAGTATTTTTCCACTATATATGATGCTAATTGTAGATTTTATATACGTGTTCTTTATGAGATTGAGGAGTTACATTCATTTCTGTTTTGCTGAGAGTTCTATTATAAATAGATATTTGCATATATGTTTTATATTCTCATTATTATTATCTGCATATTAGAGGGAGTTTAGCTCATTGGTTAAAAGGGTTTGTGCTGGAAACCTGACTCCAGATCTTTGGGCTACTTGGAAATCTGGCCTGGGGCAAGTAGTTTGTGTCCTTTGTGTGCCAGTTTCTCGTCTGCAAACTGGAAAATGTATGCAAAGACCTTACCATGGTGACTGACACACAGCAAGCTCTCCATAAATGTTAGCTATTATTTTAATATAACGGCATATGTGGAAACGACAGGGTTTATATTTCCAGCGTCCTGAAAAACACTGATCCCGAACGCTGAGAATATTAGCCACATCAGCCGCTGTCAATTTCAAAGACAAGGGATGACCACTCGTTTATGGGTTGATCTTGTGAGATACCCCAAATGGCTCTACGTTTTCATATTCCACTTTTCTAGTTTAAAAAGTTTAAGTAGAATCCGTGTGATCCCTGAAGAATGAATGTGCAAACCAGCATTAAGATGAAAATCTTTTATATTTGTTTTGTAGCTTGGAAAACCAGCGCATGGTCTGTTTTGTTCCACTGGCTCCTAAGGTTCAGGTATTAACATAAATACAGCCCATTAACACTTGTTCCTCTCTGTCAGGACATAAATTAAGTCTGCAGGTGTTCCATGAAGCTGTACCCTTGGTACTAATTAAGCCTTGATAATTAGGTTTGTTAAATTCAGGACTTTAAGCTTATATTCCCTCTTTGGGTTACCAAAACGGAGATTCGCGATATCCAAACCCTTCCTCCCACTTTTTTTTTTTTTCCTGCAGAGAGATTTGCTGCTCCTTTTCCATTTTATTCTTTTATTACCATTTTTTTTTTAAAATGAAGAAGGAGTCAGTAACAAACCCTTCATCATTTTGCCAATGTAGGGTATAAACCTTCACGCAGACCTGCACATTTGTTTACGGTGAGATTACAGTCTCGTCTTCTCCTGTTTTGTGTCAGCTCAGACACTGGAGTGGAAAGTTTCCAGCCTGGTTTCTCCATATCCTGAACATACCCAAATCTGTGCCTTAAACCCAAATGAACTGTCACTCAAGAATGTACCTTCATATCGTTAAAAATTATGCACATCCTCTGCTGGGCACTCAAGTAATTTGTATTTTTTCCCCCCTTAAAAATGAGACATTTTCTTAGGAAAGTGATACGTGAAAATGAAGATCCTTCCTCATCCCATAGGCGTTTTCCAAACAGAGGTTCCAGTTTGTAGCCTTCTGGTTATTTCTTATCAATACACAAACTGCAAAATCATCTGCAAAATAGCAAATAGATTATTTTTCCTCCAGTTTACTTTCCTTTTTGGTTGCTTTCTAAATCTATTACTCATCGGATCATATGTTTGGCAAATGCCATTTTTCATTTTGAATAAATGGAATCATAAAAACAATTCTATTAGTATCGCTTTCAATAATAGTCATAGTGATCATGCTATTAATAACATAATGGCCTCTATTCTTTGAGGGATATTAAATAAAATTACATTTTTAATCAGGAGCATTTTTTTTAAAAAAAAAGCAACAGTCTCAACTGTGGGAGACTGGTAGCACACAGATTCACTCTGTGATTTCGTTAGCAGTCTCTTCCCAAGAAGACCGCTAATTAATCTCTCTAGAAAGGTATCATCGTTTTCATGAGCATTCCTAGTTTGAAGTTTCGAAGAACATGTTCTGCGGAATGGACCACTGTTCTCTTTTCTGACCCAGCTTGTCCATCAGAGTTTGCTCACGACTAGAAAGAAGTTCCTTTTCTCCCTCAAAGCTACCTTTCTCCTTCGAGCATGGGATTCCAAGCCCACCTTCCTAAGAGCACAGTGCAGAGCTCAGGAAGGAGACAAAGGGATGCAGAGATGGACTTTGAAGGAAAGAAGCTGGCAAGAATCCAAAGGTTTGTGGGAGGGTGAAAGATCAGAGGGTAGGTGTTTACAAGGGCAAGACTATTTCACGAAAGCTTTAAAATATCCAACACATCATAGAATATCTGTAGAGAACTATTTTAGGTTGGATTTTGGTTTGAATTCTTTCTTCTTTTTTCTCCCGCCCTTCTATTTTTTCTTCCACTCCTCCTCCTCCTCTTCCTCTTCATAACTAGCTGGTAGTCAGCGTTCCAAACGGAGGTGTGCAATCTAATTCTTTTGCTGCCCGGTACAGAGAAGGAATGACATGCATTCTCACGGGCACCACCTACAAATCTGAGTGCACGTCAAGCAAGCAGTGTCCCTCTGAGCCTCACTTGGGGGACGAAAAGTTCTATTCCCACTCCATTATGTGGGGGAGCAAATACGATAGGGACCCACACTAATTTTTGGAGAGGCAGGAGTCCAGAGAGGGTGTGAACCTCTTGCTGTAGAGCTAAATGTTTGCTGTGGATTTAAGAGCTGGCAGTCGGTTTTTCTACATCAAAATGTGCAGGAAGCAGAAGACACATCCCCTTTCAGTAGAACCAGGCAGTCTGTAGCAGACCCAGTGGTGTCTGAAGCAATCTTGTGTACTGTACCGTGTCCACAACTTAGCCTGGTTACTTTGCAACAAAACCCCAGCAGATGCCTTTGTATCTTTTTCAGAAATGCTTCTCTCTGCTGCATAATTGATATTACAGGGAGGAAAAGTGTTCTGAGTAATATTATTCCCCAAGTAAAGAGTCACCGCTGATTAATTACCTCAAGGACAAGGGGATGGTGACTTTTTCTCTTCACGTCGGCAGCCCCTTGGATCCCGCAGCTCCACGCAGGGCGGGGCGGAGAGGAAAGGCTAAGAGGTGGATGAAAGGCTGGGGTTAAGGCATTTCAAAATGTCAGGCAGCTTGTTAGACTGCGACACTCCGGGCCTTCCCCGATGACTGCTGCCGCGGAGACCTAGGCCAAGGCTGCGCCCTAGCAGAAAATCTGACACCGGCTTCCCAATTTTCTCATCTGCTCTCTTGGGCTGCGACCCTCCTGCTATGACTAAACCATCAGGCCAGGCTCTGCTCCGCAGGGATGGAAAGGCCAAAGTAGCCCAATATTTCCTGCTTGGTGAAAAAAGCCAGCTCTTTTCTTAGTGGAAATCACTTGCCCACCCGCTGTGTTCTTAGAAGGAAGCAAATCTGTTGTGTTTCTCCTCCCCTGCCCGCAGGCTCAGCCTTATTGTCACTGTCGTTTTTCCCCCTCCATCTGATTTTAGCTTCCCCCCTGAAGTATGAGGAGAAAGTGAGCAGGGAATGGACCATTTCTCCCAGTGTCTTGTAAAGCAACAGGGGAGTCCCGGCTGAGTCAGGGATCCACATTCCCGGATCTGTCCTTTGGGACCCACCAGGAGACTTGGCTCCAGGCATGTGGCTTCTGCAGGATGTGCTCCCTCATCCCTCAAGTGAAGGAACCCGAATAGCTCCCCTGTGGGTTCCTTTCTAGTTCAGCCATGCTGGGAGCCCAGTGCGTTTGTAACATAATTTGTAGAGGCTGACAATCGTTCATTCAACAAACACTCAGTGAGAGCCTAGTGTGTGCCAGGAGGGGTGAGTAAGAGTGACAAGCCAGAGCATAGGCTTGTCACTAGGCTTGTAAGTAATGGAGAGAAGATCTACACACCGTGTGGGTGTGACACAAAACAGAGTCCAGCGCGGGTGCTGACCAAGATGGCAGCAGAGTGCTGAGACAGATACAGCCTACCCAGATCCCAAACCTTCATGCAGCAACACAAGGAAAGAAGATTTTATGTGGGAATTTCTAAGCTGCAGCATTAACCTTACAGAAATAGGGGGTGGCAGAAAGATGAGGTAGCGACCATACTAATTTTTTTGTGTTGAAGATTTTTAGGTTTTATATTACTTTATTTCAGACACGTTAAGTTTATAAAATATAGGCCTATAGGAAAAGACCTGTCAGTTTTAGATCAGTTGCTTTTCTGAGGCTTAACACACCACCTGGCAGGTGGTTATTAGCCAATAATCGCTTAAAAAAACAGTGTCTCTTACTGTTATTATTGATTTAACCAACGTATCACCTATAATACATTTTATGCCATTACTCATTCCAGTGCAGCCCACATATGGAAGCCGGTGCGGTGAGAAGAACAGAACCCCTAGAGTTAAACCTGGTTCATTCCCTGCCCACCCTTTGTTATTCACTCTTCAGAGTTTATTTTCTTCAACCGCAAAATGAGCCCGATAGTAACAAGGATGCTGAGGATTTAGGATAATGATGAGTACCGAATAGTAAAAATTATAAACATGATAGCATCTACCATGTCACGTTGTGGGTTCCTATGTTGTGCCAGTCATCGGAGAATCTTCCGTTTCGTTCTCAGAACTCCGTGGGATGGGCACTATCGCTGGTCCCGATTTACGTAGGAGTTTGAAGGTACAGAGTAGATAAGTGGTTTTTTTCCGAGACACGTAGCTAATGAATGGAGATTTCCTGTGCCTGGTAAATGGTGAAAGCCCCATAGATTACAATCACAGATCATCAACACCTTTGTCCCATTATTAACATTTCTGAAAATTAGGAACCAGCACATATAAAAGGAATAGGGCAAAATGCCTTTCTGAAGAAAACTGCGGATTTGCCGCAGTCGCTAGACCAGCAACAGATGTGAAGTCAAATTGTCGTTAAGATTTTTCTTTAAAGCAGAAGTTGCCAATTATGGGTGCTTGTGATGTCATCACTTAGGCGATCTTGTAAATGTCTTTTCTGGGTGGGACAGTCACTAGAAAGGTAAAACCCTCCCTTCCCCAGGCCAGCCTGCGTCCCAGGTGTTTCTGCCATGATTACAGTGACCGTATAATTTACCATCCACACTGGGACCTTTCAGAGAGAGGCAGGGGCAGGTAATTACACTGGGACAATTGACATAGATCAGGACATCTGGTCACCCTAGCCATGATCCATCACACTTAATACTTTCTAAAATTCTGGGGCCTTTGCATTTTGCCTTTTTATCAACCTTTGGTTCCATGCCACTGAATCCTTCTCAATTAAGTGGAGGGAAGAAAATAATCATTTTTTTCTCCTTTAGAAAAATCACTTTTCTTTTCCTTTTTTGGTATCATATCCCCTTCCCATTCTGTGTTCCTGTTGGTTCCTGCGTTACGTCTTCCCATCCTCCCTCTACGTCCCAATAGAGCACCTACCTCGTCCTAAAGTGTCATTATAACGACATAAAATATGTTTTCATTCTTTCCAGTTCATGCTTTCAACTGGAAATAGGAATCTCTGAGACTTACATTTTTGGGGTCTGTTTAAAAATATGGTGCAAGGTGGCCTTCAATGTCCCTGGTTTACGACTGATCCAGTATGAGGGCTTGTACCCCCGTGCACCAAGCTGCCACCCTGGGCACGGGGTTTGGTGTAGAGAGGAGGAGGAGGAGGAAGAGGAGAAAACTGCCTACTAATTTCAGTTGTGTGTTGGGCCTGCACATATTTGCTTCTGACTTGAAGCAAATCTAAGGAAAATTCTCCAAAAAAAGAAACAAGTGTTGACGGCCCCTGGGAAGGAATCCTTCCATTAGTAAAATAACGGACCATAAGTTTTCTTTAAGATGTGAGCCATCTGAATGCAAGCAGAACAGTATCCTATTTATAAAATTCACTCTAAAAAGAACTTCTTAGAAAGATGGGCCAAGGGGGCTCTCAATTTCAAATGTTAGTTGCATCAAAAGCGTTTCAACTCCAATTGTCAGAAGTTGGCCCAAGTCCTTAGTGCTGGAGTCCTCAGCTATCCCTATTCCTCCTCGTCCATGTTAATTAATTTAAAGGACCCAAAGGCCAGAATGGAGAAATAGCTTCACGCTTGACACTTAGTAAAAATTCAATAAATGTCTGTGGGATGAGTGGAAGGATGGATGAGTGAATGAATGAATAACATAGGCTGCAGTATTTCTGTCTTCTTGGTTAGAGACCTTGGGTAAGTAAACTCCAGAGTCCCAGGGGAATCCCATGTAAGTCCTCCAACCCCCAAATTCCTCAGCACAGTTTCAGCCCTCTAGGGACAGCTGAAACAGCTGAAACAGCTGCGAGCTACAGGAGAGGCGTGTTATCTCCCTGGGCCCTTTTGTAACAGTGCTGTTTTGTGTCCACAGGGAAGGAGGAGATGGCACAGCCCAACTTAGCTGGGAGGAAAGCCTCCTGGCCTGGAATCAGATGACTTTGTTACTGGGCCAAACGAGCCCAGCAGGAAGGGCTCTTTGATATGGAAATGCAGCCTGATAAGGATTTCCTCTCATTACTGCTCTGCCGGCCCCACCTTTCCCCAGCTGGAATTCTCTCCCCAGGAGCCCTGGAATCAGCAGTGAGCTTCTGTCTTGGTCCACCTCCCTTTATTCATCCTCTGCAAAATGGGGCTGCTGTTGCCATGTTGTCCGTGGCTTCTGAGTCTGAATAGTTACCCACTCACTCACCAGGGGAGAGGGAAACCACCCCAGGTAGCTTCCAGGAAGACAGAGGTTCCCTTTGGATCAAAGTTTGTCACAGTGTGGGGAGGGCCTTATTCCCAGTCAACTATATGAGCTCACCTGCTTTAAACTCCAAGACTTCCTTTTACTCTTATTTTTAATTATGTGACAAGGTCTCTTGTCCCCTTATCACCTGGAGTGTTTTATTCATTTGCTCAAAACCAACACTAAGTGCAGCCAGGAACATGTCAACCTGCCAGACTCCATGTGCTGTCATTCTTGTGTGTGTGTGTGTGTGTGTGTGTGTGTGTGTGTGTAACAAGTACACAAATAAGGTGTTGGCAGGTGGCGTTAAGTGCTGTTTAGCAAAGACGATTTGGCAAGTTAAAAGAGGGAGGGAGTATTGCTTCAGATGGAGCCAGGAGGACTTCTCTCAGGGATGCCATTTAGACAGAGCCAGGATGAAATGGAGCCAGTCCGGGGGAGACAGGAGAATACTCCACCCCCCCCCCCCCCCCCCGCAGAACAGAGGGAGCAGCAAGGGCCAAAGCACATGGCAGGACAAGGGTTAATGTATTCACCGACTACGAGGGCCGTGGCCCCTGACCACAGTGAGCAGCTGGGAGAGGAGAGGAGGCTGGATCAGCTCATGTACCGCTTTGCAGGCCTTGGGAAGGAACTGGGTGTTTATTTCATTTGTCCAGTTACTTGGATCAAGCCCTGGCATACTACCCCTGTGGATGTTTATACTGTCCAAACTGCAGGGCAACTAGGCTTTGTAATCTGTGGTTCCTCGAAGCCTTAAACCAGGCTGCTAGGGCCAAGTGTGTATCAGCTTCACTATTTAAGAGCCACTATTTTGTGGCCCCTTGTGCTGCGTAGCTACTTTGGCCAGCACTGAGAGACGGGCACATGTACATGTTGCGATACCAAGGTGGAAAGAAATTTAAAACCCAGATCCCCTTTGGTAAGAGTGGCCTTCGAGCCTCGTGTGCTCTCTGTTCAGCTGTTAAGATTGTTATTAAACTTTATGGACCATAAACCCCACAGAAACAAGGACAGTGAACAACCATGCTATTACACGAGTGTCAAAACACGAGCCATATTTCACAGCCTGAAAAGTGCGCACAGTTGGCCTCCGCAGGTCCCATGTGCCTTCGGATGGCTTTAACCCTCCGCTTCTCTCTTGCCTGTGAGTGAAACCCACCATTTGGTACAAAGGTTTCTGGAAGTGATGTTCGTCTTAGATGAAAGTTCCCTTTCAGAACTCTAGGCACACAGTCCATTTCCTAACCTCTGTGTCCATTCTGCCAATATATTTCTTACCAGGAGCATGCAGTTCATTCTTCTAACAAAAACACACGCATCCTATTTAAAAGGGAACAGAGAGGTTGTTCCATGGATCAACTTAGTCCAAACGTGAAGAGTCAGGCAAGCAGGGGTGTGAGAAGATGTCACACACATCCAAGGCCAGTGCCGGTCAAAGACATGATAAATACAGCTTGAGAAATGGTATGCTGTATGCATATTTGTAAGGCATCCATTTGGCAGAATAAGACATCAAGTTAATTGGAATGATATTTCTGAGGTTTCATCTCCCCCCCCCCAGTACATACAAGAATGTAATTTCATCTATATTTTGATTTAAAATCAAATTTTGCAGGGCATAGTTACATTTTCTTTAATTACCCACGAAACCCAGATGTAACAAATTTGTTATCATTTTTCCTGAATGGGTGTGGTAATCTACTGTTTCTCTCCTCTCCTTCTCCCCTCTGAAATCAAGCATAAATAGGTGACTTGCTTTAGCCAAAGAAACAGGAATGGAAGTGTCACTTCAAGGAGGAGATTTAAAAGCTAGTGAGTGCGTGGTGATACAATGCTTTCTCCTAACAACATGATCATGGACTCACATGAGATGGATCCTCCATCATCCAGCAACCCTGAGTAACATAAACAAAGCCCCTGACAATTTTTTCTAGACTTTTAGGCAAGAATCAAGCTCTTGCTATGTTAAGTCACTGAGATGTGGGAGTTATTCCTCACTGCAGCAGAACTTTGTCCATCCTTACTAGAGCAAGGTGTAACATTTCATGTTGATACAGTGTATCAAGATCTTTTATTTGCAGAGCGATATTGATGATTTCCATTCAAATAAAGCATTTTCCCCATCATAACTACCTTGCTTGCCTATGAGAACATGTCCCCATTCCAGTACATGGTTGACCTTTGCAACAAATCACATATTTGTAAAATGTGTCCCATGCTGTTCTATTAGGCATGGAGAAGTCATCTTTTCTTTTCCTTGATGGACTAGGTTGACCTTCCCCTGCCTTCTGTGGAGACAAAAAAGTATTGGAAATGACAATGGTTGAAAGATAGAGAAGTTGGAGAGGATACAAGGAGAGAAGTGGGCAACTCTTTTGGCAATTTAATAAAAAAGACTCTTAGGATGTTTCTCCCCAGTTGCAATGGTGTAAGAAGCATTACAGCATCAATCGCTCTCAAGCTCAGTGAGTGTAAGAATCGTGAATGGTGCTTGTTATCAGTACAGATAATCAGCCCCACCTCCAGGGACTCTGATTCAGTTCATAAAGGTAGAGTTCGGAAATCCAAACTATGAACAGGCACCCCAGGCACACCAGACTGGTTTGTGGACCTCATACCCTGACAAATATTGGATGCAGTAGTCAAGTATGTTGGCCTCCAGACCAAAAAAAAAAATTAAAAAAAATAATCCAATTGCGGCCTTCAGGAATCATGTTACTTTGGGCAAAACCTCCAATGTCTGTGAGCCTCAACTTCCTCATCTATAAAGTGGAGGTGATACCATTACAGGTTGCTGCCGTTGAGCACATAATTAATATAAACCCTTATTTATGGAAACTGAACAAATCCCCCAAGTCGTTGTGAAGCTTTTCCTATAATTAATACAAGTGATAACGATAATGTTAATTGAAGTCTCACTGTGTGCCAGGCACTACGCTAAGCACTTGTGTGAGTTTTTTATTGTATCCTCGCAATAAGTAGATGAGGCAGTTACTGTTATTATCTGTATTTTGCAGATGCAAATCTGAGGCTCAGAGAACTTGCCCAGCATCACACGATGAGTGAGTGAGTGGGGGATCAAGGGGTTTTCTTCTGCATCTTCACCCAAAACCACTTACGTGAGTCTCCATCAGTTGCATTGTTGCTGGTGATCATGCCAGCTTCTCCCCTCTTCTCTTGGCGCCTCGTCGGAGACATAAGCAGCAGGATTAAATCCCCAGCACTGTAATTTAGCATGGCAGTCCAGAGAAAACACCTTGTGGAATTTCATTTCTTATCATTTTATGTCCCCTTTAATTTTCATTTAAGTTCCCCTCCGTAAAAGGCAGTCCCTTCAGCTCTCATAAAACTTTATGGTCTTTACTTGTGATTAGGCAATGGTAAAATTGATTCTCTAAAACCAACTTCTAGTCAAGTTATGTAATTAGCCAATAAGGGAGGCTGAGAGAGTAAGATGTACAAGGTTCTCCCTCAAGAGGTCAGACATATTATCATTGGTTAGATGCTGTATCTTTAAAACACCATCAGCTTGGAAAACACTATCCATTAGCAAGAGATCAGAGCAATGAGAAACCTCAAAAGGTCGAATGGTCCATTCTGAGGGCTCCACGAAGAACTCGGCATCCCAGAAGGACGATTAGCCTCCCATCTCTGGGGCTGTCTGAGAGCACAACAGGTCTGAATATTTTTTTCTTTAGTGAATTAACCCATCGGATTTCAGTCCTGGCTTTTGCTTCACACATCCAATACTCCACATTACATCTTGCCAGAATAGACTTTGATTTCGATCAGGCAGTTGCCATGGCTGAAGCCGTGTAAAGAGATCTCAGACCCTGAACTTGCAGGGAGAGAGTTTGCAAATACTCTCCTCACAGGTTTGCTCATTTCTTCATGCAGGCAGAGGCCCCGAGACATCACCAAGACCATTTCTGCCTCTTCCTGGCACATGATTAGAGGATGTTCCCCAGTTTCCCAGGTTCTTGTGTTAGGTGTGGCCATGTCAGTGAGTCCTGGCCATTCGTATGGTAGAAGCTGTGTTGGTCCCTTAGAAACCTGACCCATAAAAAGCTACCCTCAGCACAACCCTCCACGCTTTTTCATGCACAGCGCACCTGTAGGCTTGATGCAGGTGAGCATGATGACTTTGGAAGCCACACACAAGATGAAGAGAGCCAGGGTCCCCAAGTCACTGCACAGAGCAAAGCCATCAGTTGGTCAGAAATACAGTGCTAGTTTTGGACTTTACGTAACAGCAGCCAGCATTGCCCCAACTAATACCTGTGATCGTACTGCTGTTTTGGATAAGAAATTGTGGCAGAAAATTCAATGATATCACTAGTCAGTTTGAGGATCATCAGAGATTGAGATTTGACAACTGCATTTGGAAATGGAACATGACCCCATCATTCTGTTGTAGGCACGACATCCACTCACATGAGTCCTCCTTGGCTATCCTGTCCAAAGTAACCGCTCACATTTTCTTTATCCTGTGATTCTATTTTATTTCTCTGGCTAGTACTTGCCACTAACTGATATTATCCATCCATCCATCCATCTATCCATCCATTCCTTTATTGCTTATTTATTGTTTTGTCTTCCTGTAGACTGTTAGCTGCAGGAGAGCAGGGACCACATCTGTCTTGTCCACTCTGATGTCTTCAGCATTTAGAGCACTACCTGGTATACTGGAGGAGCTTCATAAATATTTTCAGATGAATGAGTGAGTGAATGAATGAATGAATGAGGGAATTGTAGCTTGAACTTTTGAGACAGTTCCAGTTTTGAGTAGTTTGCTTTCTTTTCAGTGAAGGAGATTTCTTACATGAGTAATTGAGAATTGATGCGTTGCTTAACTGAAATGCGTTGAGTACTGAGTGTGGGTCAGGAGCCATGCTAGGCACTGTGAGTACAAAAGGGAAACCAGAAGGCCCTGCCCATGAGCAGCCTTTGGTCTAGTGGTGGTGGGAAAACGTAGAATCAGTTAATTCCAGGGTCATTAGGTGGTAGGACAGTGTTCACACCAGAAACACGGGACTGAGCACTTAGCCTGATCGGTTCAGGGAAGATGGAAGACCTCTCGGCTGGTTAAACAGAGATCAGGTGGCACCTCGGCCTCCCGTTGGAATTTAAAAATTGCTCTCCAATTTTCTTCATGCACTTCCCATTCCGTCCTCTACCACTCACCCCAAACCAGGCCCTGATTCATTCGGGTTGTAGAGATTGAGAGGGTTCTCTGTATAGGACAATTCCAGTAATCAAGGACAGAATTTGGTCACCTGCCCTTTGTCTTGGCTGGTCAAATTCCATAAGAACTAAATATTGTGTGTCTGCAATTCAAAAGACCCCTTTCACGGGAGCCTGGGAGATTTTTCCATCTAAATAGCTTAATTGTTACTCTACAGGGCAATCATAAATGTAAATCGACTTAATATGGCTTGATTGCTGGTAATGACTCTGTCCCTCTAATGATGGTAGCCAATGAGCCTACTCAGAACGTCGCGTGCAGATCAATGCACCAAATGTTACCAGGGTACTGGGCATTTTGGATTTAAAAAAAAAGAAAAATTACACTGTGACATTGCTGGTTCCTATTAGCAAAATTGCAGATGATGTTATCATTCATTGACTCAGAGGACAAGTTGTTCACTCACCATTTGGGAGAGGCACTGTCTGTGTCTCTCTCTAACCAAAGCGATTCTTTAAAAATGGTTTCACTAGCTCCCATTGCATCGTCTGCCTTGATGAAACATTGGGTTATTGGAATAATTTTGAGAAGAGAATTTGGTACGCTTCACAAGTGTTTATAATTCTCAAATCTTCTACTTCCGATTTTTAGTCTCTGCCACCGCAGCTTTCTAACAAGATGAACATTCAAGGAAGAAAAATGGAAGAAGCCTGAATTTTAATTTGCTATTTCTTCGCACACACAAAACACTCTGAGCTCAATCAATGCCCAGAAATGAAGGCCAATAGATAATGATAGTGAGGCCTCGTATTTCCCACCTATTGTTTCGAACTCTAATTAGGAAAAGGGAATTCGGGACCATTGTCTTCTCTGAGTGTGCAGACACGATGTTATCATTGTGTTTACAGAGGTGGTCAGATTCCCAGCACAGTGTACTCCGCACAGATAACCGTCCCATCTTGATAAAACAATGCTCTTAGCCAAATCCTAAACATGCTGTTGCACAAGGAAGACCGTATGCTGACAGCAGGGAGGAAGCCACACGTTCACAAACAAGTTCGCAGGCCAGGAAGTTTTAATCAGTCCTTTCTACTACAGGAGGTATGATGGATGGAGGCCCGTTTTGGAGGGTTTCCTTTAGATAAAACAATAATACCATGCTTTCAAGAACCCCATTTGACAGCTGAAAGCTATGATTAATCCCCCAAAAGTCAAACATGGGAAGACTGGCAAGATGAGATTATTTGCTGAGTATAATTAGCCACAACTATCACTAAAAAGAATTCGAGGGAATTCTGCCCTTCAGGGAAAAAACTTTGTAAATGAGGACTACCAGTAGGGTGACCTTATAATTTACTCTCCAATCTATCTTGAATATTTTTGAGAGTGACACTAGGTACTAATAATAGTTATGCCAGGACAATAGGCATAAATTGAGATTGTCCTAGACCAACAAAGATGGTCATCTTGTCTGTTGGTGTGAAGGCCAGCCCAGCCACAGGAGTCTCAGATTTGTAAAAAATTGAAGTAATCATGTCTGTAATAGACTCTAAGCTAAGTCTTTGATAAATTCTTAGAACATTTACCCAACTGTAACAATCCAGAGTCAGGAAAATAGTTTCCCATTTTCCATTGCATGGAATTGCCAGTGTTAGACAGTTTTGATTGCAAGTGAAAGAAATCTTCATCCAAACAGGTTTAAGGAACTGGAAAATATAGGTGTAACATGGGGATCAAGTACAGCTTGATCCAGGGACTAAACTATTAGGACCTGGTTTCCCTCTTTTCATCGTTTGGTTTCATTTCCTCAGCATTGGCACCGTTTTCTGACAAGCTCACTCTCGGGTGTCAAGACAAATGTTGACTGCTCTAAGCCACAACCTTACAGTGGGAGAAGACCAGAGTTTCTCTTTTCCTGGGATTCAATCTGACATGGCTTGGATCACATACCCATCCTGTTCCAATCTCTGTAGCTAGGGAGCTCTGAAAGGCTCCACCCTGCAGCTGGTATTGCAGACCTTCCAAAATCTCCCGAGCTAAGAATTGGGGGTGGTTGGTTCCCCAAAATCAAATCAGAGTATCATTAGCAAAAGAAGTAGGGATGGTTTTGTGGTGCCCCAAACTCAATAAACAGCATTTGTATAACCCCAGATGGATGTAATTCCTGTTGTGGCCTTAGTCAGTGGGAGCCACTTATCTGCATTTTTGTAGTAATTAGGCACGGTCCCTCTAGCCTGGGGAGCTACCTACCCTAAGACCTGGGTGATTTTTTCAACTCAGGACTTTATAAAGTCAACAAAGTGGTCACTTGGGAATTATCCCTAATCCCCCCCAACCCACCACCACCATGAAACATATTTGATTCCTTTGCTGCAGAAGCCCTTGACTTTACCACCCATCACACTTGTAACTTGACATTTATCGTGCTGCTTTGCTATGTGACTGTGACTACACATGGGTCAGGACTGTATCTCCTGTTCATTGCTGTGCTCCCAGCACTAAGCACTGTATGTCATAAGAAATATTAATAAGTATCTACTATTTAAAAAAAATTAGAAAAACCCATAGTATGGAATAAAAATGATGGTCCTTAAATTTAACAAGGAATACATATAGATAAAGAAATACTAATCTCCTAAATGGGATTTATTTTTAATTAAAAAATTTTTTAATTGATATATAATAATTGTACACCTAAGTGGGATCATATTTCCTATTTGTCTTTTCTAAGGAGCCCTTGTCATTTGTGGCCACAAAACCTCCCTCTTTTCTGGGTTGGTTTCTTACACGTGTTCTGTCCCGTGGTCTCCATTTTCTGGCAGGGCTGGTCATTCTCGGTTTCGGGGTCCTCATCCTTTGTCTCTGTTATGAATGTATTCAGAGGTCTCTGCAACGACAGGCTGGCCGTGAGGAAGGCTTATTCTTTCCTTCTAAGACCAGCTGTCAAATACTTGCTACTATTTTGCGTATTCCTGGCAGAATGAGTAATAATGCTAATAACAGTTAATGTTGAAATCAGCTTTATCCCGAAAGCACTACAAACATTATGTTATCCTGTCCTCAGGCCCTCAGGGATTTTTCTTTCACTGTACCCATTTTACAGATTAGGAAATTAATGTTCAGAAGAGTCAGGTGACTTGTCTCGGCTCTGTATCATAAAAGTTAAATTGGCTTTTCTCTTTTCTTTGTCTGGTCCTACCTTATGCATCGTTGCTAATCCAAGCACTTTCTTTTGTCTTTCCTGAGCTGCCTGCACCAAGAATACAGAGGAGTAGTTGATTTTGTTACTTGTGGCAAGAAGAGTAGCTTTCTGACTGGACTCAGGGCAGAAAAAAAAACTTTAAGGCGGAAATACGGTCATGGTGACACTTAAAAGTGTAGCTTCATCAAGTTTGGTCTTAGCAGCAGCAGCCGCCAAGGGGCTGTTCCTGTTTCTCATTTCCAATTCAAATTACTAACTCACCTGAGGGCCTATACTAAACCTGGTGGTAGAGAAATTACAGTGTAAACTGTGGTGCCAACAAGAACAGGAATAATAATAATGACAATACGCAACATATGTTGAGTAATTGCCGTGTGGCCAGGCTCTGTGCTATTCCCAATGTGCATTAGTTTATTTAATTCCTGCAACAGTTCCACGTGACAGAGGCACCTGATCGCCCACTTTTACTGATGAGTAAATGGGGCTCAGAGAAGTGAAGCAACTCTCCCAGCATCCAGCAGAGGGCAAGTGATGGATTCTATAATTTGCACCCAGGGCTCTGACTCCAAAACTTTTGCCCTGGTGTAGTTTGCGTCACAAGGTCACCATTGCTAGATCATCACTTTAAAAACCATCACTCCTTCCAACAGCCATCAGTGCTCTCAAGCAGCTTTATTTTCTTAGGTGGGAATCCTGGAGACACAGTATGTGCAATGTGTCTGTGATCCAGTCTGTACAGTTGATTATGGACCTATTAATGCCCACTTCTGAGATAAAAAAAAAAAATGATCTAGAAATACAGACTACCCAACACATAAGCTTGCACTGTTTTCATCCTCCCTATGCTTTTGCAAAGAAGAACTGCGGGGCGTTGCATGGGTCAGGACAGACCAGGCGTGCTGCAGTAACAAACAACCCCATGATCCCCATGGCTTGTGAAAACAGAGCAAGTTCTTGTGCACAGGACAGGTGCATCAAGAGTCGGCTATACTCTTGGTCAGCTCTCCAGGACTTGGGTTGACAATACAGCCTTCTCTCTAGGACTCCAGGCGAGAGAGACAAGATGAGTTCTTAAAGCTCTTCTGGAAGTGACACCTGACATTTCATTGGCCAAATGAAGTGACCTGGTCATTTCTGGGCAGGGACATGTGATCACCCCATGGAGCAGAGAAGGAAATAGTCATGCACAATAACGTTCACCCCCGTGGATGCTGATGTGAAGGTTTCTTCCTTGTGTCTCTTTCCTGTCTTACTGCCCCAGCTCCTGAGCTCACAGCCAGCCCCAGTCCTTTGAACCTGTTCTTCTCACTGACCCCAAGTGCCTGGAGGACCCGCTGTCTGCACCCTCACCCCAGCTCTCCTCATCAGCCACGCAAAAAGCAGTTCCTGTCGCCTAGTTCCCTGCACTTGTGAAATGTCAGCCCTGAGTGAAAATGCTCCTGATTTTACTCAGAGTGCAAAGAACACCCCGGCCAGGAGCTTGGCCTGCTCGATTCATGTCTTCGAAACCCTCCTTTGTCTTTCAGAGAAAGTCAAGAGCGACGGAGACAGAGAGAGAAAGTGTGACCTACTTTTTATTATCAGCACCATTTCATCTGCAAAACAGGACTTTTCTCTTCTTATTATACTGAGCATGAAAATAAAATGTTTTCCAAAAGACCTGGCTTTGGCTGTTGGGAGGAAGTCCAGGGGCTTGTTCAAAACTCTGATGAACTCAATGAGCAAATGATTCCAATTTTTCTAAAACCGTAATTGACTCTCAAAACTGCTCTCACGGTCCACAAATAATATGTGGCGCTTTTCTACAAATATCAGCAGCAAGGTAGGACAAAACCGGCTCCCAAACTAGCTGTTTGCTTGATATTAAGCTTTGCCAGTCCAATATAGGTCACATTTCCAACCAGATTTTGTGCTTATCTCTACACTACACCTTGTAGCAAGGGGGAAAAAAAGAGCTTCTTGACATCTTTTTGAAGAATGGCGCTCTTTAAAAAAACATAAGGGAACTTTTTTTTCAAACACTATAATGAGGGTATTCAAGTCTGCAGGCAAAACAGAGCTGTTTGAAAAGACATTAGCCTCGAAACTGCACTGTGCCAGAATAGATACAGCTACGTCAAAATGCCGCATTTGTTTTGCCATTACTTTTCACTGACTAAAATCATTTGCTAATGAAAGTTCTAGCTGACATAATTTCAGCACCTGCCGATGGAAACAACATGCGTCTACCGGTCATGGGAAATGCAGTAAAATTGGGAGAGTCGATATAATTCTGCAGCATTTAAACTCCAAAATAGTAGTAACAATAGCTCTTAATATCTTATAATTGAAAGAAAGGTTACGATTTTCAAAGAGCTTTCACAGTTGTGATCTTTATCAAGTCCCCTAACAACTTTGTCATTTCGACAGAGCAGCTTACTCCATTTTCATTTTACTCGTGAGGAAAGTGCAGCTCAGAGAGGTTATGTGGATTCTGGCTGTCTTACAGGTCACAGAGGTAGGAGAGGAATGGATTTCTGCCCAGTCTTTGTGAATACCAACCGGTACAGTAAGCAGAGGGCATGTCTGAGCTTTTCATAGGGTACCACCGTGAAGTGTGAGGGGGCAATTGCACGTTAGAAGGCACAGTGCCCAAGTCCATCCCCACTCTAACACCCCCCGCAAGTTTAAGGAGTCTTCCCAAACCACACTCATTTTGGATGATTTGCTAGGACTCACAGAACCCACTGAAAGCTACTATATTCACGGTTATGGTTTGTTACAAGGAAAGGATACAGGTTAAAATCAGCTAATGGAAGAGGCAGATGCATCAGAGTGCAGGACAAGTACCAAATGTGAAATTTTCATTGTCCTCTCCCCCTGAAATCAAGAGAGATTTCTCTCCTGGTATTGATGTGTGAAGGTATGCATGGAATATTGCCAGACAGAGAAGCTCACCTGAGCCTCTGTGTTCAGGGTTTTTATTGGGCTGTCGTTGTGTGGGTGTGATTAATTGATTGCCCATGTAGTTGATCTCAGTCTCCAGGTCAACTGATGCCATGTGACACAATGTCCCTATTCTAAGTCATATTGTGGGTCTTTTGGGAATGGCCTATCCCCACTCTAAGACTATATGAGTGTGGCCAGTTCCCACCGTAAATTGTATTGTTGAGAACATCTAATAAGACTCAAGGTCCCCAGACAGAGACACTTTTATCAGGCATATATTCTACATATATTTAAGTGATTGAAAAAAAAAATCATTTCTGAAGGATTTTCCAAGACTGGATTCCGAACTTCCCCTTTATAGAGAATGAAGCTGAGGCCCACATGTGACTCAAACCATAAAGGTGATGATGAGGAACTGAAGCTTGGGCATCCCAGTCCCGGGCACCATCACTAAGCAACATGGCCTATTTTCAATAGGGACTTATTAATTGTACTAAAAGCATGAACTGAAAACTAAAGTTTTATTTATCTAGAAATATAAAATCTGTAGAGAAAAATACTCCATATCCAAGAGGCATAAATTCACTTTCTTTTCCTTCCTCTCCTCCTTCCTTGCCCAACCTGGCCTCACCTGCCCAAAATATCATCATCATCATCTTCATCATTTCTAGTTCACATCATTCCAGAAATAGAGCACTCATTTTCTTTTATGTGAGTCCTTGCTCCACCGTGCTATTTTTTTTAGTCTACTTTTCCTGATATTTAGTTTATATTTTGTTTTACTTTTTTCTTCAGAATGGAAGCCAGGATATGAACTCTTTCAGAAAATATTAATAGCTTTGGAAATTCTGCATGCATTATGTATATCAACTTTCAATCCATGATATGTTATCAGCTTTTCCCACAAATCTCTTGAGAGAGGGAGGACATTTCATTCTTCTGTGAATCAACTAGAATATTGCTTTTTCCTATTGGATAAAATTAGTCATGTGAACTTTATTCTCCCAGAATAATTGGTTTTTATCTGCTTTGGAAATGTCAGAAGGTTTTCACAAATGGTGGCCGGGGCCGATTGCTAGGAACTGTTAATCCGTAGACAAAGCTCTGGTTAGAGAGGGAAAGGGAGGAAGGGCAGCCTAGAGAAATACCTGGGGGGTCTTTGAAGCTTGGTCTTGAAGCTATGAATTCATAGGCATCTTAGAAAAGAACTTTCTAATGTGGCTAGACACATTTTATAACATTCTAAGATTAGCAGGGGATTTTTTATATGCATATGTTTGCTTTTATGGGGGGTTGCTTTGAAAGTTTGTTTGAAAAATGGAACTTGCTGTCATCATGTCATCATTGAAAATGGAACTTGTCTATTAAGAAATACTTATTGAAAATTCAGGCTAATGGCATCATGGAAGGAACACAAGCTTTGAGTCCAAATATCTCACTTAAAAACTTGTCTCTACTACATACTAACTGGTTGTCCTTGAGTAAATTACTGAAACCCTCTGGAACCCAGTTTCCTTATCTGTAAAATCCTTCCGTGGTTAGGAAGAGGAGAAAGCAGATATTAGTAAAATATATATCCTAGTCCTTTTAAATGTTTAGAATGTATGAATGTCTTCCACAGTTGTTCATCCAGTATTTAATAGTTGGTTTTTATGTGTGTGAGTAACCATTAATTCTTTTAATAAGCTGATAATCTGGTAATTCTGTAGGGTTTGCTGTACGATGTTGTCTGTGTGTTCCTACAATACTTTATGTACATCACTTTTAGATCACTTTATTACAATGCATTGTAATTGTCGTGGGGACATATGTCTGAATGTGCATGCATCCTTCTTTAGACTCTAGCACACAATGTGCTCTCGATGTTTATTTTTTAAAATAGTGAATATATTGTTCATCTATATCTAATATAAAACATGCTCATCGGCTAAGCCTTGTACAGGCCATGTGACCAAGGCTGATCATTGCTGCCACTGGGTGGCAGCATACCGGGATTGAGGAAAACAACCCCTCAACTGCTCAGGTACAAACATAGAGTTCTAAAATGACATCCAAGTGAGATTGACACTTCTCGGTTATTGTCTGAAAGGATAGCTCTCAGGCAAAACATGTCAATGAAGCCCCGGGTCATAACTGCCTTCCTCAGTGTTCAGAGATGCCCTCGTGCTTCAAGCAGGTCCTACTTTCAGTTCCTGGCATCTTAACCAGAAACTCACTTGTGTGTGTTCCTTTCTGCTTATTTCCACCGGGGAGCCATTGCTATAAAACAGAAAGGATAATATTACAGGGAGGAGACGCACCTTTTTAAATATGTTCCTGCTTCACCAAACTGCAAAGAACTCTTTTTCGCAATGAGAACCACGTTTTTACACATGTCTTTTGCCAAGATTTTAGAAGGGAGGTCGCCATCTTCAAGAGCTTCAGTAATATTTTGTTTCTCTCGGAGGGCGAAGATGCTGTTAGCTTTTGCAGAATGAAGCGTTCAGAGGAAGGCAGTCTGGCACAAGTCCTAGCTCCAGCCTGCCAGGGTTCTGTTAATTCTTGATTCCTGCATTTTTTCATTTGATCACACCTTTGCCTACCTTGAGGTTGAAGGTGAAATACGGGGCTATTTCAGACCATGAATGTGGCTGGGCAAAAAGAACATGAACCAAGAAGAGGGCAGGGAGAAGGGAAGGAGTTGGGGGAAACCAACTGTAGGTTACAGATTTAGGCTCAGTTAGAGGGAGGGAGAGGACAGGTAAGGAGAGACTGTTGCTCTTGATAGACATTTACAGCCCATTACAGAATCCTAAGAAAATAAAGCATGGCCCATGCAATTTAAATGGAGGTATTTATGATTTCTCTTGGTTACTTAAAATAAGTTTGTGTCTATGGTTTCCAGACCACTTGTCTTTGAGGTGAGGCAGCACAATGAAGCTATGGGCATTTAGGAACCTGTGTTGACTCATTTTGCAGAAGCAAACATCATCTTTGCAGATGTTCTGTAACTACTGGAGTGGTTTGTTGGCTCATTCATTCAACAAGGGCTCATACTCAGGTGGCATGCACCAGTGTGGTCATTACCAGTTGTTAACATGTCGTTGGGAACATTGTTTTTGTTTTTGGAAGATTGGGTGGAGGCAGCCTGCGTTTCTGGAGCGAGCCTTGGCCCGGGCATCGAGAGAGCTGAGTGCCAGTTTTGGCTTCTAGAAAGTCACCCTGGCATTTCCCTGAGCCCGAGTTTTCTCCTATACAAAATGAGGCTTATTTTGAGGAAGGAATGAGGTATGTACTACCTGTGAATAGGACTTTCAGTGCCTGGCTGGTTGTTACTTAGGACCCAGAAATCCGCTGAGTCTGAGGTTCATGGAAATAGTGTGACACCAGACTCCAGCAGGGCCAGCTCTTCGTCCACATTCTATCTGGGTGACCTTGGGCAAGTCATTTACTGTCTTTGAGCTTTGGTTTCTTCATGTAGAAAACAGAAATCAAAATCACAAGACATTCTTAGTTGCTTCAAGGGCTGTCTGAGATAATGTATGCCAAGGTTTGGTATATAACCAGCTATCAAATCAATAAATACTATTTCTATTATTAACACATGTGTCTGTCTACATGTCTGTCTGCAAGTTCTCTGGGGCAGAAATTCCATCTTTTCCTCCCACTGCTCCAGCACATAGGCCAGAGCCAGATTTAAGGTAGGCACTCAATAGATATTTGAGAAATGGATGTTATTTGAATTCTGAAGTCTCAAATATGCTAACACTATGACCTCATGTTAGTTAACATACTATTTTCAGTTGCATGTTTTCCTTTAAATCCAAATTGGAGAGAAGGAAGGTAATTAAGGCATAATTATCAGACTTAATCAAGCACTTATTTATTGAGCTTACTTGGTGCCTGGGCTTGTATCTTTTGTTTCTGATTTTTAGTTTCGTTTCAGCGCCCCAGTGTTGGGGAATTTTGCCTGCATCTCCTTGAATAAATGTCTCTTTGGAAGGCAGATTAAGTAGGGCATTTCTCTTACTGTGTTTATTTTTGTTTCTAACTCTGAAGTTCAGTGAATTATTCTTTTGCCCAGATACCTACATATTCTTAGCCATCCCTCTTTCTTAAGTTTGCTGAGATTTGTGCTTAAAACTGAATAAACAGTCCGAGGGGTGTGTGTGTGTGTCCATGTGTGTGTGTCATATGAAGTCCTGCTAGAACATGTAAATAAAAAATCACAGTCCCAAATCCTGGATGCTGCAGTCACCCGGACTTCAAAAGCCCTTTGTCCGTGTGTATTTACATAATGTATTCTCCATGTTTAGGTTTCATTAAACCCATGAGTTTAATAATAAGGTGTTTGGGCTTATGCTTTCCCGACCATT
The DNA here is from genome assembly GCA_004363605.1 of Indri indri. Lineage (NCBI taxonomy): Eukaryota > Metazoa > Chordata > Mammalia > Primates > Indriidae > Indri > Indri indri. The sequence continues at coordinate 54,620 of RJWJ010003344.1, forward strand.
TTTCTTATTGTGAATATTTCTTTCCCCTTCTGAAGTGAATACTGATTTTTTTGGTACAGATATTTGATGCTTTGGGGGCCTGTAAAATAGATGTAAATACGCTTCCTAAATAGAGGAAGTGTAAGAAATTCTGAGAAGGGATTTCTTTGACTTACTGGAAAGAAAGACTAAGAAAGACAAAATGGGCTCACTTGGTAGACTTGACTCTTTTCATCAACACTTTTATGGCCCCGCACTGCTGTGTTTCTGTAATGTTATGCATAAAACACAGAGTATCATGCAAGCCTCAGTTTTAGAAAATAAAAAGATATGAACTTGAACTCAAGCTTCTCTGTCAACAGAATTACAATGTATTTTAGCCCTGGGCTTCATTCGAGTTAAATTTACAGTATTTTTTCCTAACAATAACAACAACCAAAGGGACCCCTTTAAGCTGAGATGTTTGTTAAATTTTATATGTATGCACGCATATAAATGTACATCTCTGTATATATAATGTACGTTGTACTTACATTAGGTTTTTTAAGGAATTTTCTTTTTGCTTTCAAATCATGGCACAGAACATCCAAGTAGACATCATGTCAAAATAATCAGAATGTATTTAACACTCTCTCAAAAAATCCATTTAAGAATAAGAACATGGTTTGGGGGTGATTTTCAGACCATAAATTGAAGTGTAAATATTCAAATTATTTTCATGAACTATTCCATTCTGTTGGGCTTTTATGTTATCATATAGTGATTTTTTTGTATTTAAGTTTTCTAGCAGTTCTCTTTTTTAAGAGCCTCAAGTGTCCCATAAAAAGCAAATACTTGAATTTTCAGTTTCTAGGTACTGCATATTTTTCCTTCTGCTTGCCTTATTTTTATAACGGTGATTTATAAAGGCATTACGAAAGAAAAGGAAAGAAGGATTTTGAAGAGGAACTGCTATATAACACTGCTTAAAAAATCTATTTCCAATGCTAAGGAGAGGGGAAAAAAAAAATCCTGGCACCAAATCAGAGTGGGACCTGCGATTCGAGTGAGACAGCCGTACCTTGAGTCATTGTCTTCCCAAAATATTTATTGAGCCTAGTGGAGAAGGAAGGCAGGATAAGATGGCCAGACTCTGTTTCCATTTCCAGGGCTGGGGTGAGGGCTAAAGGCCCACGTGGCCTGCTTCCAGCCCAGGGAAGAGCTTTGGAGGAGCATCAGGAAGGCAGCTTTGTAAGGAAAATGGAAGAATGAGGTTGCAAGGGGTCTGTCCCAGATGACCGGAGTCTGACATCCAGCAACGTAGTAAACTCAAGAGAGGCAGGATTCAGGAAATGCAAGAACCGTTGCTTGTTTCCAGGCATCTAGCCCATCCTTCTTTCTTAGTAACAGGATTTTCCAAGGGGTACATGATGGTTCAGAATAAAAATACCATGTCCTAATTGCCCCTGCAGCCCTCTGTGACCATGTGGCCAAGTTCTGGCCAATGGGGAAGCCCCAAGTGGACATCTGGGGTGTGTCCTTAGAGGAGCCACGCCTTCTTCACACTGCCATTCCCTCCCTGCTGTCTGGGATGTGGCCCTGGGGCCTGGCGAAGGAACAGCCTTGTGAATGGAGACAGGAGGAGCCTGGTCCATAAAATCACACCACACCCCACAGTCTGGGGCAGATTATTCCGGGACCTTTTTTTTTTTTTTTTTTTTTTTTTTTTTAACACGAACTTCTCTTGGATTGAAGGCATTATTATTTGGGTTTCCTCTTAATTATGGTCAATACTATTGATTAGATTTATCAAGAACAAATACTGTAGCAGAATGAAAAAGTGAGTAAGTAAAGCGAAGGAGAAGGACTGATTGAAAAGCTCTAGGAAGGTTCTCCGGTGCCACTGGGGTATCACCCAACAGGAATGTGTTGAGTACTCACCATTCAGAGGTCAGTCGCTGTGCAAGGCACTGAGATGACAAAGACTAGTTGAACGGTACTTAAGTGCAGTGAGGTCTTTGTGCTCAATTAGTTCTGGGTTCAAACCCAGGCCCCATCACTAACTAATTAGCAACCTTATGAATCTGGACATGTCACTAGCAGCCTCAGTTTCCTCATCCATAAAATGGGGATAGTAATATCTATCTCCTGTGGTTGATGTGGGTATCACAGGAGAAAACACACGTGAAATGTTTTTCATTCTTCTATTCAAGAATTGAATAGATTTTAGTGAAAAAAAAAATAAAAGGTTCTATTATTGCCTTTAAGGAGCTTACAGTCTCAGAAGGGAGACAGAGCTATAAGAACTCAGGAGCAGTGGAGAACTGGCAAGACCCTGGGGGTGACGGGCAGTGTGGGATGTGGTAGCCCGGGTCAGCATGCCCTGGGAACGAGTGACCACCGCCCGACCTGCACAGTAGTCAGGGAAAGTCCCCTGCTTCTCTGAGCCTGGAAGGATGAGTGGGTACCTACCATGCTGAGGAAATGAAAAGGATGGAAGAATGACAGGAGGAAAATGAAACGTCCCCAGCTCATGAAAGTTTGAGCGGGAAATGAAATATCCAACCATACACAGTCAGCACATCTCACTGGGCCGAGCCAGTTCAGCTCAACAAGTATTACTGGGCATCTGCTTTAAGGACAAAAGTGAGGACACGAAGGCAATTATTGCATGATCCTTGACCTCGAGAGCCTATAGTCTAGTGGAAGGGGCAGACATAAAAGTCACTGGGCAGAATATAGTGTTGAATATGCAGTCATGGGATCAGCTACGGGTCTGGTTAGAATCCCAAGGGACAAGTGTTTAGTTTTGTCCTGCTGTTCACAGAGGAATAGATGCTTGGGCAGAAGTCTGAATGCACTTCCGTGCTGGCAATGACAACCTGAGTTGCTGCTTCATTTGAGGGGCTCTAACCCCACGCCTTCAGACATAGAGTGGTAGCCCTTTCTCTAAGCTAAGCTGTCCATAAAGTGTTCAGAAGGTTCCAGGGTATCTGGCTGTGTCTGCCAAGCAGAGAGATGCTTCTTAAACTGACCAAGCAGTGACCTAAGGCAGCCCTTGAGACAATCCCAGGTGCCCCACCAGCCGTTTTTCCACCCTGGTGTTTTTCTTCGTATAGACACAGCCTATGTCTGGATAAGAACGTGCTGTGTCAGACAGCTCTTTTTCACTTCGCCCCTCAAAATGTGCAAACACACAACCACAGATAGATCCCAGATGCCGTTTTCCTGCTCTCACAAACCTTGAAGTGGGCCCTGCCAGCAGGCACACCTGCCAAGGAAAATGCTGTCCTCGAAATGTTCCTGGCATCATTTTCAAGAGGTGCCGACCAAGTGCTGGAATCGCTGACCTCCCTGAAACAGAAGCCTGCAGCTGTGGCCTCTGGGGTGAATTCCCCCCATGGGAGGACCCAGTGGAATCAAAACAGACTTTATCCACATCACAGGGAGCTGGCCCATCGCTCATGGCCAGGGAAGTGGTGGTTTCTCGATGGGACCTTCCCAGAAGGGACGTGGCTCAGGCTTGTCCCACGCCCCTCCTGGAGACCAAACAGACAAGGTGAGGAGCAAAGAGGCATTTGGAGGTCATCTGGTCCAGCCCTCTTGTCTGGAGGACACATGTGAGTTACATAAAGTCACCCAGCAGGAGAACATGGTGAACGCTGAACTGTGCCACCTGCTCTCTGGTTGAACCATCAGTATCCAAAGAGTAGGAGAATGGTGGGCCATGGACAGAAATAGGGAAGGCAAGATTAGAAGCTGGAATAGGGGAAGATGGTGAGCTTAGTGGTTGACTTTTGAAATTTGCTATATGTGCCCTTGGACCTTTGACTTGGGCCCTAATTCCTTAGACAGTGCTCCAGGTGGCCAAGAGTGGTCTATCCCAAGCAAGTTTTCCCAGGGCTTACCCTGAATGAACCTTTTGAAGACCCCCAAACCAACCTAAGCTTTGTATGACCTCCCCGGGATGGATAAGACTTATTATCTGGAGCTCATTCCTCTGTAGGCTTCACTACTCAGGGAACAAATGCATGAGTGGATGCTAGCAAGCAGTTGAGGCAACCTATTAAAACCGATGCCAGTCCTGAATTTTAGCCTGCTTCCTGGTAAAATTTTCAGAATTTCAGAACTTCTCAAATTCCTGGCTGGTGTACCCTGGGCAAGGTCCATAGGCAGCATGGCTTTTGGAATGTGTCTTGGTTGTACTTTCTCCTCTTGGTTTGGAAACCAACTCACCCTAGGTAAGGAGAGATTTCTGACAACAGCTCAGTAATTACAATTTCCAGAAAATGGCTCCAATAGATCAACCATGAGTTAAGTAAGAAAAAATAAGTGCTACTGTTTGAAGTATGTCTAGAGTATGGTTTTAATCCATCACTGTCAGGCTCATATAAAATTCCAGACTTCTGTAACTCTTTAACTTGAAGTATTACAGGATGTCACATGCTAAATGGAAGCCAAGAGAAGCAAGGCGTTTTGCATGTTTAAATCTTGTAAAGATGCTTTTTAAAGCATATTAATCCATTAGTAATCCATTTGGATTTTGGAATATGGTCATATATTGTTTGGTACACTATGTACTAAACCTGGTCCTAGAAAATTAAGTGGAAATAGAGGTTTAAGCTACAGGAACTTGAAAGCAGCTTCTCAAAAATTCCTTCTCATCAATCACCCCCAGTCCTAGATTTTAAACAATTTTGGTACATCAAATTTCCATCAAGAGGGGAACACGTGGGGATTTTTTGGGAGGAGGAGAAGGAAGAACTTTTAATTTTTATATCATTTCAGATTTACCAAAAAGTTACCCAAATTAGTACAAGCAACTTTTACCCCGTTTTCCAATAAACCTGTGTTAAATTATGCTAATTTGATAACAGGTGTAAGGTTTGCACATTAACAAAAAGATCCTTTTTTTTAGTGTGTTTTCTATGGTTATGTAAATTAATGGAGGTGCTAGACATACATTTATTGAGCTTTTTAGCCTACCAAGCGCTGTGTTAAGTATTTCCTTAATCCTCATTTGACTTAATCCTCAAAGCCCTCTCATGGTACTGTTCTCCTCACTGTCCTGTGGGAGGGCAGGTGACTTTCGCAAGGCTGGGCAGCCAGCAGCAGGACAGGGGTCAGCACCCAGACCCTGGGATTTCGAATCTTGTGTCCCTGCAATGTGATCATCTGACACTGTATGTCAGGACCTTCCCAGACCATGGGGAAGGCAGAGGATGGCTGTTTTGAGAGGAGAGTGAAAAAACATTTAGGCAGGATTTCCACACATGCAGAAATGAACTAGAGGTGAGGTGGGGAAAGACAGGAAGTAGATCAGCGTTGGTTGGCCAGACTCTGCTGTTCCGACTAGCGCGTGGATGATCCTTCAGAGTGTGACTCCAAGATGGACTCCGCGTATACCGCCATGTTTCCTGGGACAGTGATATTTATCAAGCATAAAGGCTAAACACAGGGAGCTGGAGGACCGTTGTGCGAAGCAACAAGACCCTCCAAGGCAAGGGCTCTGCTTCATTCTGTTCTCTCTCCCAGCAGCTGCCTTGGTGGGCCTGGGTGAGCTCTCAGGTCATCTCAGTATTGGGGACGGCCAACAGCAGGCCTTTCTTAATGACAGCAAATATTAAAAGTCATTTCTGGGTATTTTAGTTTATTCCTTCCTTCCTTCGTTGCACACGTATTTATAGTGTTCTTACTATGTACCGGTTGTTGGAGCTATAGCAGTGAAGGGTTAAGAAGACTTTTGGTCCCAGTGCAGTCATACAGTCAACAAATGAAGGTGCGAACAAGGTGCAAGTGAGAGACAAGTGCTGTATGGCCAATGATACCAGGTAGAGCAATAGGGAGGGACTGGGATGAGACTGGGCTAATTTGTACTGGGCATCAGGAAAGCTAATGAATCTGAAGCCTGGATGGCCAGGGGCAGCCACATGGGTATTGGAGAGCCAAAGGTCCAGGCAGGGGCAACAGCAAATGCCAAATGCTGGTTTGGCACAGCTCAAAAACAAAGGTAGAAGAAGACGTGTAATGACATGGGTTTAGATTCTGGGTAACCCAGCCCCTTTTAACGGCAACCTTCAATTCTCCAAATTCCACTCCCCCTTTCATCCCACTTCACTTCCCTTTTCCTTCATCAAGGAAAAGGGTCTCGAAGGGTCTGAGGATCTTTTTGGCATAGAGGTATGGATGCTGTTTTTGACATTTGTACACGCCTTTGCTAAATTTCTTTGAATCTTGTTAGAAAGGGCCAAGGTTATCCAGTTTAGCCACCTCCACCTGCATAGGATATTCATGGTTAGACCATGGAATCTACGAAACTGGAAAATTTAAATCTATTTATATTAAAAAAGAAACCACAGGCCTGAAGCTTTTAAAAATAAACATTACTTCCATCCCATTATACAAAAACGCATTTGAGGTGGTCGTCATTTTATTTGGTCCATGGTCTTCTGAGACTTGGGACAATATTATATTTTTTTCTATCTTATGCAAATGTATGCAGATTTTTAAAGCATGCATGCACATATTACACACTTTATAAATTCGAGTAATAGAAATGTTTGTGTGTATAAATAGATAGAATAGGGAGTATACATTTTGTATAAAATAACCTCTATGGTATTTGTTTACCCGATTTTTTGATTTATGAGTCGTCATTGCTCACTGTAGAAGAAGAAAAATAAATATGCAAAACACTGGTAGACTTTTAATGGGGTTACTTCCCATCTTAGCTCAGTGTTTCTCTATTGAAGCTGACCTTGAAATTGCTTTCTAAATACAAGTCAAAATATGCAAATTCCAGAGTGTCAGGAGGAGTATCCTGTGTTAGGAGTTCTTTCAAATTCACATTTTTACATCATTTCCATCTTACACGTCCCATGCTTTATTTGCTTCTTAATCCCTTAGTATCTGCATGCGGGTATATGGGTTTTCTCAAATACCCTAATCCCCCTGAGGTTAAAATACCCCTAAACATGCATGTGCATATATGCTTTTCTTTCTTTCCTTTCTTTTTCTAAGTTAAGTTTTTTTTTCCTCTTTTTAGTGAGCACGAAGCATGTCTTACCTAGTGGGTTTCTTTCTTTCTTTCTTTCTTTTTTTTTTTTTTTACTTTTTAGTATCCATGACACTTAGGTGCTATGTGTCAGCTTACTGTTCCCTTCCTCCTGGGATGGAAAGGAGTTGATCCCAGAGTAACATATGGCTTCCGTCCAATAAGTTGTGTGGGTCACGTATTTGTAGTCACTCCTCATGTCTGCACTGTCCATTTCATTGGATCCCCAGAAAGTTTCCCCTGCCCCCTGCTCATATTTCATTAGGGTCTTCTGGAGCCTTTGCGGTGCTGGTACGTATATATCACTTCCCCCTTGTTGCGACCAGAAAGACTCAGGACCATGAATTTCACTGAAGTTTATGATTGGTCCCCGATTGCCTCCACTGTCACATTTTGCAGAGAATCCTCTTCTGGAAGCATTCTTGCAGTTAGATAAACAAGCAGATACACTGAACTGGTGCATGAATGAATAGGAAATATCCCAGTTCCAAAGGATAAATCTATCATGCGGTGGAGAGGGTATTCCGGCAAAACATTTGGTTCTGCGGTCGCTTGGAGGATTGGGCCCATGCTATAATTAATGCCACTAGCAGTAAAAGGACATTAGGGATGTCGCGCATGTTGATTATTTCTTCATTTTGTTTATCCAAGTTTCCCCGCCTTGGAAGCTCTGTGGCCATTGCCAAGGAAAGCCCTGGAGACAGAGCGTTAGCCGCTGTTCCTTGTAAGTGCATCATTACCTCGCTCCAAACAAAGTCCCTTTTTTTTTTTTTTTTGTCAATAGAGGATGAAAACATTATTGGATTCAGGAGTTCATAGTGGTCCTGTATGCAGCTAGGGACGAGGGGGATAGATTTATGAAATGGACCATTTCAAATGGCATTATCTTCCCACAGTGAGGTACACCTTTCATAAATCATGGGAGAGTGCTCAGAAAATAGAGCATTTGTTATTCCTGCAGTACGTTGTATTTGCATCCCCCGTAATCGTAGAAAGAAGAAATTCTCAGATTTCCTTTCCTGGGTTTGAAAAGGCAATTAATCCCCTTAGAGTGAAATTGTAAGAAGAAGAATTGTAATCAAATAGGCGTACTTCGTATAAGTCAAGGATTGTGCTTTTACTACTATTTTTTTTAAATTGTGGTGATGTTTTTTTCCCACTTATTTAGGCCTTAATTTAACTTTGGCACTAATTAATCTCTTCGGTTTTATTTTTCACTCTACATTGTGCTGTTTTCTGTAGGAAAAGGTAGATGAATGTGGCTCATCTGCGAAAGCAAGTGGATGGGCATATTGACTGAGGTTTTCTCTCCCTCTCTCTGTCCCCGTCTGCCGGCTGGTGGGTAATTATTCTTTCCTATGCCTACGTCCAAATTATGTACGATTGTGTTTCTAACATGGAAGCTTCCTCTTTTCCTAGTAGCCTGGATGTGATTTGCATGGAGAAGCAAAGTAAACTCTTCTTTGTGTGTCCTTGACATGGTGAAACTATCTGATAATAGTCAATTTCCCGTAAAATATTAGGCTTCTTAAATAACTGTAGCTGTTTCCATCACTGCCAGCCCATCTTGAAGAATTATCCTTCTGCAGGAAGGGGTTGAAAGTGAAGAACCTCCGTCACAGCCCACTCCGCCCAGGTTCCTTTGACACTCTGCAGAATAGCCTGGGGACAAGTGGTGAATATTAATGACAGTAGTTTGAAAAGTTTGAAAATAAGCCTATTTCCCCAAATTAGTAATAATAATAACAGAGGAAAAATTGACCTCTGTACCATTTGGGGCAGTGGTGGTAGGGGAGAAGAAAGGAATTTATAAAAGCCTTCCAAAATACATTATTTCAGAGAGTTGAGTAAAAAGTTACAATTTAAAGGTAGCGCCATCTGAAACGTTGAGATGTGTTTTTTCACCTATGTGGTGTGGGAAGATAAAATTAAATTGAATGAATACTTAGGAGGACCTTGAACTTGACTCACTGAGCTTGATGGTCATCACAGGACTTGAGACAGGGGATATTTTGAGAAACCGTTGTGCAGGCACACGTGAGCTAGAAATTGGGAAATCTATTCATGCCCTTCTCTCTGGCTGCCTGGAAGGGATTATTTCCAAACCCCATAGCTGAAGTTCCAGGTCAAGACCAGCTCTGGGGAAGGAGTTGTTCTTTGCCTGTCTCTCTTCCGCCTACCCATCGCCTCCTCTCACTCAAGGAAATGAGATATCTGTTTGCAAGTATATAATAGAACAGTCTTGGATTTGTACCAGACCAACCCTGGATTGAAGCCTGCCTTTATTTTTCCTTACCTCTCCTGCTTCCACTTCCTGTTTTGCAGAACGAGGGCAATGACGGGAAGCATTCCAAATGTAAAGATTTGGCTAGATAATGAATCCAGGTGGCAACACAGGGTAGGTGCTTACAACAAATAGTTACCATTTATTGAGCGCTTTCTATATGACATACATTTAGTTTTATACTTTACAGATAACCCCTTCCTTTTTCTCTTTAATTTGCAAAAAGATCCTATGAGATAGGCATTATCGTGCCCATTTTCTGGATGAGGAGACAAAAGTGCACTAAACTTGTAAGAAGCAACCCTAGAACCAAAACCTTGGTCTCTTTGGCATCAAAAATTGCACTCGTATTCACTACCCATTCATATCCTGGGTATCCAGATACCTCTCCAGGACCGGAGAAATTCTAGAGGGAGAAACAAGGAAGACGCAGGTACATGAACTTGCACTGCAGCTGAGTTACCAGAACTTCTAAGCCATGAGTTTCATCAGGGCATCCCAGCTCTTGCTACTTCTGACACATCACCATTGGATCAACCATGGAAAACAAACAAGATGGAGGGAAGTGGCTTCCCTCAGCATGGCCCTGTCAATGCCTTGGACACAGCTGGGAAAGTCGAGAATAGTATGGGATACCTGAAAAGTAGTGGGGTGTGCTATTGTGGGGACTGTCAAGCTTACCTGCAGCTCCTTCCAGATTCCACCACACTCTTTCCCACCTCACATACTGTTAATACTCGGTGGGCTACATGGCTCCCTAATGTCCAGGAAGAGTTAGTGTAGCTTCTGAAAGCGTGGTATGTGGCCCCGGAGAAGAGGCACCAGCCGTAAGGAACCCAGCGTCCCTGTTACCCAAGGCCTACTGTCAGAGGGTCTGTTTCCAGATACTTAGCCAGATGTTTAGCAGCTCATCAAGAAAAGGAGATTCGAAGAAAAACAAACAAAAAACACAAAAAACAGGGACATATTGATTTCTGAGAATTCCTCCTGAGTTTTCCTTTGCTGTAGTACTGTCAGCCTGTGATGAGATCGTTGTTGAGTTTGGATTGATTTTTGCCTTTCAAGACTCAGCACAAAGCATCCCATCCTTCTGGGCAATCTCTTCTACCCTCCCTCTCCAGGTGGAGCTGACCTTCAGAATGGAGATTCTCCTTTAACGGCGTCTGCCTTTTTCAGCCTCTCTCACATTGAATTGAAATTGTTTCTTATCTGTTTCATCTACCAGACTGTGAACTCCTTGAAGACAGGAACTATTTTATAATATCTTCACGGTGCTCAAGACACGTTTGTTACATCAGTGAGCAGAGTCAAATTAGGAACAGGTGATGGGAGCAAAGATCACAATATTCTACCTAGAACATCTTCTCTGACAAAAACGGGTGGTCAAGGTACATTATCATGTACGTTTGTCTTGCTGTAGCATGTTGTAGTCTCGAGTTTCGGAAACATCCACGTGAGTGCTCTGCTTGTGCAGAATTTCAGGCATGGGGGGATTGCAAGTCACAATGTCTGGGAAGGCCAAGTGGACACACCCCAGGACTGCACTGCCGCTTGTGCAACTGGCTCTTGACTCCTGCAGGTGGAGGTGGAGCGATGCCTTGATGTCCCCACACAGCTGTTTCCCTGACAATTCATCTGGATCCAAAACACAGGAGGGATGTTCTGTCTGACAAAGCTTTGCCTGACTATCTGGAACAAGTCAAAAACCAAATATTAGCGGTACCAACTGGTCTTTCAGTGTCCATGGAATAGCGAGGCATCCTCAGGTTAGTTCTAAGTTTTAAAGGATGATACCCATAAATGAACGTCTTTTGGGACAAAGACACAATTTGACTGGAGCAGTTTGAGTATGTGTCCTCTGGTTGATTTTCTTAAATGTAGAGCCTCAAACGTCAGAGTCAGAAGGCTATTTGTCCTCATACTTCTGAAATTTGCCCTTTGCTAAATTTCAGTGCATCTGAAGTTTCCATTTCAAAATGATCAAATTCAGGTTTGAAAGTCTACACCCTAACTAAAAGTTTGTTTTCTTTAAATCACTTTTTAAAAAATCTCTTTTGGTGACATTGTTCCTTTTTACATACCCTGCCATTCCTCCCCAAATGGCCTGGCCTTTTAGTCTTATAGTTTCCCCACGCTTCTTGTTTGGTGTGTTCCCTGTTTGATCTGAATACTGGTTTTATTTCTAGGGATTTTTTTTTTTAAGTTGGCATCTTTTTTTTGACCCTCCTTGCATCCTGCCTCCCTCTCCTCCCTCCACTGTCTTAATATACCTTTGACTTGTTTCATTCATTGCTTTCCAAAATCCTGAAAATTCTTTTTCTTTAGGCCTCTTTTTATGTGTGAATTATGATCTTGGTAGACAGAAGCTACCTTTAATTAATATGGGCTGAGCATGGGGGAAATTTTATCTTATAGTCATTGGACATGGGGCCAGTCCTGGCTCTTACTTTAACTTCCCTTGTGACTTTGAACATGTCATTTCATCTCATTATGTATTAATTTTCTCATCTGTTCCCTTCAGGCTAATTAATACCCATCCCACCTTCCCTCACAGGCTTGTTGGGCAACTCAAAGGACCAACTACACCACACAGTGCTTCTAAATTAAGCTGTGCTCTAGAAACATACTGTGATCTCACTGACTGTCACCCAAGGTGGTTTTTCAAGAAATTCTTCAAATTAATTTTACTATTTTCCCCCCTCCAAGAATGCCGAGATAGCTCAGCCTATTTTCTCTTTTGCTGTTTGAAGAAAGGATCAAGAAGTTTCTAGAGGGACAGAAAATGGCCAGACTAGTCTTTGCGCTAATTTACACATTGAAGAGATTTCAGCGTTCAGCCCACAAGAGGTAGTTTCTCTCTCTCCTTCCTGGGGCACAGGAGATTACATTCAATGATTGCCTGTCTCTACTGTGCAGACATGTCACAGGCCTGCAAAACTGACCGGTGCATTTGTTTATCAGAGTGTTGATGGGAGTTGGGGGGCCACATGGATGAAGGGGCCCACAGAACTTGGCAGTGGGCCCCAGAGGGCTCCAGCACAAAGCCAGATTCGGGTGTAAGAACTGCAGTGTTAAGGACGGGGCGGGGGCTGGGGGGTGACACAGTGACCGCCTGGAAGTTCGCAGGATCATTTCCCTTCGTGGAAGATTCAGGTGAAGTAAAGCTTTAGGAGTCAGCACGGCACACGGGCACTCAGTGGATTGCAAAGAGGGAGTTTCTCTCCCCTCAATCCCATCTCTGCCTCCATAAAGGAATAAGTTAAAAAAGAAAGATGCTTAAAAAAAAAAGTCTTACTGCTCAATAAATCCCTGTGAAAAAAGAGGGGGGAAACAGAACGCACATTAGTCGTCCATTAAAAATAGATCAAAAAAGTACCCAAAAGAAAAAACCCCACAACAATGAAATAAATTAGGATGATACAACTGGAGGCCTGCAAATGAGTTTGCTAAATGTTATATTTTCTCAAGCCACTTAGATTTTTAACTTCCTGTTTCTGCCCGAAGCAATAAAGGCAGGAACACTGTCATTAGCTTCAAAAACCATTTCTTTTTTTTTTTTTTAGCTCCTAGCTGCATTTGTTATTTTTCTCTTCCCCCCTCAGCCGTAGCCCTGCATTTATTACAGCGCAGGTGCATCTGGCTTTCGAGTGTTAACTGAGATGAAAGGAGTGAGGAAACGCTCGCTCTTCTACTTGCAGGTGAGTGGAGACGAATCCAGTGAACAGTGAACGCAGAGTCGGGTGGGAGCCTTTGGGCTGGAAGGCCTTTCCTCTGCTGAGCTGTCTGGTCTGTTAGGGCTTTTCGGGACGGCTCCCCAATAACGGCGCAGTGTCTGTTCGCTCCACGCTCCGTGATCCGATAACCCCCGATCACAATACGCCAGAGGATAATCCCTTGCATTGTTCAATAAAGTAATTGCTTCGTCCCCTCACTTAGCCCCTTAAGAAGAGCCAAAAAGAATGTGCCACCGAGATGCTATTTATAACAATTTTCACCTCTTGCCTCTGGGGCCTGAATTGGAAACCTAATTTTAGATCCATAAAAGCCAAAAAATGTGCAGGAGAAGCCCCAAAATAAAATATTCCATGGCAGCTCATAAACGTCCTTCTAACAGGTTAAAGTTGATTTACCTGACTGTGGATATTTAATTATGTCATTGAAAAAACACCAGTAATTAAATCATTATTTCGTAGATGTTAGGTCCAAGGACATTCTAGAGGAAGTCAAAGGCAGAGGGAGGAAGGATGGGACGACGGGAGCCCGAAGGGCTGCTGGGGAGGAATGAGCACAGGCTGAGCAATTAGTCAGAGTTCAAACCCGTCTGTGCCGCCGGATCACCTCGCCTTACTCGCCTCTCTGAACCGTAATTTGCTCAAAATGAGGGTAATAATGCCTGCCTCCACGGTTTCTAGGGAAACTTAGAAATGCAGATGTCACTCGGTACCCTGCAGGTAGTAGGTTGGTCTGTAAACCGTTGCAGTGGTAGCTGTTATTTGTTTATTGCTACCGTTCAGGACACCCGTCACTGTCCCACCAAAGAACTGCCTCTCTGTCTCCCTTGCAGAGTTTTCCCCAAGCATCTTCACGATGTTGTGTAGAGTACTCACATCCAACAGATCTCAGAACGTGTGTCTTTCCTGGGTGGCCAGACTGAAAAGTGCACTCTTTTATGAGTGAGCCAGAAGTCCGTCTCTCTCATGGAATTTTGTTTCTGAAAACCTCCCCTTTCCTGAAAGGCCTGAGCCCCCAAGACAGCTCTGCTGCCTGATCTATAGATGCCCGTGACAGCTCTGCTTCATGCCCGCCGCGTCCCGATCTCTCCAGATGCTTTACAGTTCTGCTTGTCCGAGCAGCATAAACCTTGAGGGTTCCAACTGGGGAGAGGATCCAGCACCTACATATCAGGGAGCCACTCTGGGGGCCGGTAGTAGGCAGCCTTTGGCCCCCATGACCTTCCCTCTCAGTGATACTCCCATGGCTATCTTGTTAATATGCAACATGACCAAAGGGACTTTTGCAGATGTAATTAAGTAATCAGCTGACTTTAGGATAGGGAAGAGTATCACAAGAGCCCTTCAAAGCAGAGGAGGAAGGTAGACAAGGGAATGAGAGAGATGCCACAGAGAGGAGGCAGAGAGACCACAGGCATGAAGGACTTGACGTACTGCTGCTGGCTGTGAAGACGCAGGGGTACGTGGCGAGAAACAGGGGCAGCCTCCAGAAGCTAAGAACTAGCTGTGGCTGACAGGAGGAAATAGGGACCTCAGTCCTACGACTGCATGGAAAATGAGGACATCAGTCCTATAGCCACATGGAACTGAATTCTGCCAATAACCTGAATGAGCTTGGGAGCAGATTCTGCCTCCGAGCCTCCAGAAAAGAGCCTGGGCTGGGCTGACACCTTGACTTTGGCCTTGCGAGACCCTAAACAGAAAACTCATCTGAGCCACACTGTACCTGGACTTCTGACCCACAGCAACTGTGTGATCGTAGACAGATGTGTTGTGTTAAGTGGATGGTAACTTGTTATGGCAGCATGGAAAACTAATGCAGCATCGAGGGGCCTTCCGCGCAGTGGGTCTGAACCAGCCCTCAGCTCATCCAGCTTGTTTCCTCTCAGCCTTCTTCCTCTTGTCCCCTCCCAAGAGAATCAGCTGCCCTCATTCAAGAGAATTGCTTTTGTTTGATTATGAGTGTGTTCAGCGTCATCCTCAGCCTAATTATTGCTTTTGACTAACCCCAGCAGATGATGCTGTATGTCATGCTATACTACTTTTAATTTCACAGATGAACACATTTCTATTCTTTCCATCCCCCTCTCCAAGTCTCGTGTTAACTCCATCTGGAACAGGCGTTGAGGTGTGTGTATGGCTTCTTCTGGGCTTCATGCTGCAGCTGCCCCAGATCCACCCTGGAGGGCAAATGTGACAAGTGAGAGGTTTTCCTTTTTAGTGATGAAGGCCTCGCTGTGTGCACCCTTCACCGTCTGGCCTGTCCGTTGTAGTCTCATACGTCACTCTACGTCTATGTAACATTTTATGGATCTCGGTCCTGCCTTTTTTATAGTTACAGCAGTATTTATTTACTGCTTATCATAGACCCGGCAAAAGATACCTTAAGGGCGTTTCATGAATATTTAACCTAATTATAATACTCCCATTTGACAGATGAGAGGACTGAGGCTTACAGACTTTACGAAGCTGTGTAGCTATAAGTATAATCCTACATTTAAACTTGGGCAGTGACACCAGAGAACATGTTCCTAGTCAGAAAATATTGCATATGCTTTTTGTTTTCTTTTTTTTTTTTTTTTTTTTTGGTTAAAAACCAGAGTGCGTATGATCTCAGTTTTCCCATCTTCATGGATTACAGATTCCCAGTCTCACCCATCCTTTTCCAATCCTCCCTCCCAGTCTTTTGGTTGAATTTGTTGTCTCTAACCCAAATGCATTACATAGTGTGTGTAGGATGGGGCGTGGGGTGTTAGTTATTTCCTCGAGGAAAAAGGAAAAGAAAAGTTGACTCCTTTTCAATCAATGTTCGCTACTGCAAAAGCGCGGTGGCAGGCCATTGTTCTGAGAGGAACGGGCTGGTTTGCCTTATCAGCTCTCCATGAAATAGGATATTGGTTTGGAAAGCTAAGTAATAACAGTTGCACTTGAATTTGAGGAGAGACAAAGCAGAACTCTGGCTACTCAAGGTCTAATTTTTTTTCTGTTCAGACCACACCCCTTCTTTCGCCGGTTTCTGGTATTACAAATTGCAGATTTCTAAACTCATAAAAGATCAAACTTAAAATGATGCTATTATATGGGGTAAGAATTTTGAGCCAGCATCCTTTATCCTTAGGTTGGTATTTTCTATAAGCCTTTTAATAATGGTTCCTCCTGGGCTCTCACAGTGATAAAATTGGGAGTTTTCGAAAGAAATCTGAAATGATCTACTGGACTTTGGGAAACTTCAAGAAGGTTTGCACCTTTGGGGAAACCCAGACTTCTGCAGTTATGGCTCCGATTGTCTCCTCTTATTGTAGTGTGAGGCGTCTGGCAGGGGCGTGGCAACCAAAGGCCTAAGGGTGACATTGGTGAGAGTTCGAATCTCGGGAGCCCTAAAACATCCAGTTCTTTCCAGCCCTACTCAGACGCCTCTCTTGATTTCACTGCCCAGTACCTTCATCTCAGGTAAGAAGTGGTAGGTGGCAACGATTACAGGACAATGAGAGAAAGAGACCAGATGCAGATAGAATTGTTATTTTCAATTGTCAGTGGCAAAAAACCCACCCCTAACTGGCTTAGACAAAAAAAGGGAATTTATTGGTTCATAGAACTAGAAAGATCTGGCATGGTTCGATCCAGGTAATCAGATGACATGGTCATAATTCTATTTCTCTCTCACTTTCAGCTGCTTCCCTCCGTGTAAAGTTCTTTTGCAGACAGGCTCCCTCCAGGAAGGCAGACATGGCCACCGTGAGCGTACACCCTTCATGTTGAAGGAATACTGTGGGAGAGTCCCACGGCTGACTCTCATTGGCCCTCAGAGGATCACATGTAATGACTCTCATTGGCTCTCAGTGGGTCACATGTAAATCCCTGAGCCAATCACTGTGACCCTGTCTAGACCTGGGATAAATGCTACCTTGGAGCTGGGGATGGGATCAACTTGACCCAAACCACATAGAATGGGAGGTATGGAGTAAAGAAGGCAAGTTGTTGCTGGGAAGAGGACAGTGGATATTCAAAAGACAGAAACAGCAGGCTTCCATAACAGCAGCTGTCCTGCTACATCAATACCCATTCCAGGAGATGGTCGTGGTCTTAATGTTGAACTTGCTATAGGATCATCTACAGTGGAATTGGAGACTGCTGCCTTACCTTGTACCCTGGCACAATATACCAGGCATGGGCCCATGGAAGGGGCAAGAGAGAGGTACATACTTACAGTCATGAAGGGGTCCAGCCAGGATGGTGCTAGCAGGAAAGGCCTGAGCAGGACAAAAGGTAGTTCCTAGCAGCAGCAGTCAAGGACAGATGGTAGCATCCTTGCCATGGAAGTGGGTGAGAAGCCCGTGGAATCCAGCAGGGAGATGGTTCTCCTCCATCTCATTTTTAAACTGTGGCAGAGTGATTTTTTGAAACTCAAATCTGAATATGCCATTCCTATTTTTCCCACCCCCAGATAAACCACACCAATGATTTTCTATTGCTCTTAGAATAAAGGACTGCTAAACATAACCTACAATTCCTCCACCCAGCAGTCTAGCCCCTGCCTACCCCTCCTGTCTTGTTTCTCCCTGCTCTCACCTTAACTCTCTGCTCTCCTACCACCTTGGCTTTCTTTCAGCTTCTTTCCTTGCTGCCTTCTGCCACAGGGCCTTTGCACATCCTCTACTTCACCTCTACTCATTTTTTATATGTTTGCTCAATTGTCACTTCCTCCAGCAAGCCTTCCCTGACTGCACGAATGCCTCCTATAAGTTCTTATGCTTCTAGGCATTTCCTCTTGTCAGTAATGCAGTTAGCTGTGATTTTACATTTATTTTTGTGTTTATGTATCAAT
The DNA here is from genome assembly GCA_004363605.1 of Indri indri. Taxonomy (NCBI): domain Eukaryota; kingdom Metazoa; phylum Chordata; class Mammalia; order Primates; family Indriidae; genus Indri; species Indri indri. Next base: position 72,472 of record RJWJ010003344.1, read on the forward strand.
CCCTGTTTTTCCCACTTGACAGTAAGCTCCAGTGGGCATGTTTGTTTTGATTCACCAATGCACCCCTAGTGCCCAGTTGAGGGCTTAGCAGTCAACACATACCCTGAATGAAAGAGTGAATGAGTACATGAACAGGTTTGTGCTTCAGAGGCACTTGTTGAGGCTTCTAGAACAATTCTACAGAGGGAAATAGGGATCAAAGGTAAACCTGAACCTGGCCTATGGGAAGCATGGACCAGCAAAGTCTTTAGGAAAACCACACAATGCTCATGACAAATCACCCATTTCCCTGATTTTTTATTTCCTTGGATTTTTGTTCTAGTTGTTGGCAGTGGTGGTGGTGGTGAAACTGACCATATATTCACCAAGTTGATTGTTCAGTTCAGCCATCGCTGATCACTCCTGACACTCTAACCTCCTACGTTAGTGCCTTTGCAAAGTTCAGGCTTTGTTCTGACCATGCAAGGCAAATGTAATCAAAGTGTTTCCCTTCGGACCTAGACCGGGCATGCTGAAGTTTATCCTTGGTCTATATAAGATAATAGATTTGTAAAACAAATCAATAGTGCAGGCACAATTACAGAGGGGTATGGGGGGGGCATATTTAACCTACTTTAGGGAACAAACTCTTTTTAAGGGCTTCGCACACTAATTGTACGCAAATGGGTGCTGCTGATTGCAAACACAAGATTCAAACCTAGTCAAATTAGAAACCTATTCATCAGCAGTCCCTTTAGGACCTCTGCTCCACTCTGTGCAGTTTAAGTTGCTGCTTTATGGCTACACACTACCATCTTCCTAATGTCCAGTTTACCATTGGCTTCCTCCCAATCCATTGCCCCGGGAGACTCATTGAGGACAGAGACTGTGTCCCCTTCACTCGTGCCTCAGTGCCCAGCTCAACCCAGCGGGTACCGCACTTCAAAACAAAGCCACTTATTGAGGTCCTCCTCTGTGCCAGGCATTACCAACAGGCAAGGGCAGTAAAGACTGCATGCGTGGATGGATTAATTCTTTCCTGGAATGCCTGCACTCATCACCCAGGTTCTAACTTGAGCCAACGCTTCCGTCTTAGCTCAGAGTCCACCTACCCCGAGGCACCTGGCTGGATGCGATCAATCCAACCTCCACTCTTAGGTAGTTTTTTGTCTGTTGCATTTATTTGACACTTTTCATTTACTGCCTTATATTGTATTTGTTTGTGTTCATTAATTCAACAGTCATTTACTGACTGCTACTGAATGTAAGTCCCTGTGCAAGATGCTGCAGGGGACAGAAAGATGGGCAGCACGTGGTCCTTGCATTCATATATTTCTCTCCTGTTCAGTGGCAACATATGCAAGGCAAGGACCGTATCTTATTCATTTTCTAGTCATCTTTTCTTTAAAAAAAAAAATCTCTCATGAAAAGGCCTGGCAGAGTAGGCATTCTTGCATATTTTTTGGATGGATGGATGGATGGTTGGATGGTTGGACAGATGAATGGATACATCGATGGATGAGTGGTTGGGTGGATGGATAAATGATGCATAGAGAGATGGATGGTGAAATTTTTATATTTTACTGAAAATCTGCAATGATGGCACTAAAAATAAAGTAGCTGCCCAAATGTCCCATTTCTCTTACGTACTTGCGGAGCATCAGTGAAGCGCCAAGCCCATGCTGGGAACTGGGGATAGACACATAAATTAGTACAAATAAGACACAGACCTGGCCTCAGTGACTTTCTTGATAAGGGAGCGTAGGCACATAAACAAGTCCCTGTGGTGGGACTGGGGGTGGGGGCAGAGGCTATAACAAAAATCACATACAGTGCTCTACGGGAAGCACAGATATTTGATCGCTTTGTCCTTTCTTGATCACGGAACTCCGCAGAGAAGAGGAGACAGTCGAAGGCTGTATTTGATTTTGCCCCATGGAAAAGGGACCCTTTGCAGTTAGGATCAGCCAGAGGAGAGACCACAGGTGTCAGAGACTGGGGTTGATACGCTACAGCTCCAGTGGCGGTGCTCAGATGATGTTCAGCACATCCTCACAGATGGGCCACCGAATGTCCCCCGTGCTTTAAAATAGATACTGTCCACAGCTGCACACACAGTGTTGAGAGGAACACTGAGGAGATGAGTCAGGTGTTCTGCGACACTCAGGTCAAACCTGAGGCAAGTGAGAGGTGCGAGTTACATACAGTCCCAGAGAACTTGGGCCAAAAGAGATTCTATTTTTACTGGAACATGTGAGTGTGGATCACAATCAGGACAGTAAAAAGTTCACCTCAAATAGGAACACCATACTGAAGGTGTCTGAGAAGTAGATTTTTTTTACTGGCAAATTTTCCAAATTAAACTTCTTTCCCCTTTTAAAAAAAAAAATAGAGTTTGTTTTTTAGAGCGGTTTTAGGTTCAGAGCAAAATGGAACAGAAAGTACAAAGAGTTCCCGTATGCCCCCTGCCCATCCCCTGCGCCAACTTCTCCCACTAACTGTATCCACGTCCCCACCAGATGAGGCTCTTTGTTAGAATAGATGAATCTATAATACATTGTCACACCATTATCCCCCCAAGTTCATAGTCTACATTAGGGTTCACGCTTGCTGTTGTACATTGTGTGGGTTTTCACAAATGTGTAATGATGTGTCTCTATTATATATCATACTATACAGAGTAACTCGTTTCCTTGCTCTAAAAATCTCTGGTTTTACTTTTTAATCTCTTTAAGCATGCATGAATTCTTGAGTTTCAAATGTGTGCCATCAACAAGAAATTTGGGATCTGCTGAGCATGGCCTCAGACCCATAAGGAGACACAGGGGAGGCGACAGGATGTCGGGCAGGTGGCCTGGGGCCACTTTGGGAAACCATAAAGGAGAGTATCTCAAACACGTTGATTTGAGTCACTCAGAATTCTGGGAAATAGGATGTTTTCAAAAAAAAAGTTTGCCACCACTTCTGAAAAGTTGCAGTTTTTCCAGGTACGTGGGTTATCTTCAGCAAGAACAAATTTCCCGGCAGCTTGAGGTCTCTGTTCAGCCGTAAGGATCCCAGTATCGTAGTGTGTGCTATCCACGTGCTTCATTTAATAGACTCGCCTGATGTGACGTTTTGTATCATCCTTTGTCTCTAAGTGATTTGCAGCAGGAAGATAATAAACACTCTAGGGTTATATTCAAAAAGTCAAAAACAGCACAAATGTTGCAATCTGAGGTATTTGCACTTAAAAAGGCAATATTTACTGAAATGGGGGGGACACATGACCTTTCCAGCAAACCACACCACCATCCCTTTCTGTGAGGAAGTAATTATTTTGAGATACCGACACGCATGACGACCAGATGAATTATCTGAGAAAACCTTAGCATCTAATGATGTTCTTTTGAGATCACAAGGAAGAATTATATTAGCTTGAGCTGAGTTTTTGTTTTTTTTTTTTTCCTCTCTCCCTCTCTCTTTACTTGTAAAAACAGTCACAAATATAAGTGCTTTGGTGGGCTTGAACTTGTCAACAGGCAGTGGCTGGCTGTGGAGATAGGGACGTCACCTGTCTTTGGGGCCGAGACACCGTAACAGGTGTTTCTGTGGGAACTGGGAGTCTCCCGCTGCACACCTTTAATCTCGGCTCTCCTTCCTGGTGAAGTGCCCGTGATTCATAACTCAGTCACGTTACAAGGAATGTCTTTTTTTCAGATAGATTCTATCTCTAAGAACTTAAGTCAAGGGATTTTCAAACAGTCGCTTGATTTATGTACGTGAACCTCTCACTCAGGAAAAGAACTTTTATTTGGCAAACACCATAGGAACAGAGGCCTTAAAAAAATAATGAGGACTCTCTACTCCTGCTTTAATCTCAACGCTCTCCTGCACGCACGGGCGTGGGTGGCCCACTCGCGCGTTTGCGAATGTGCAGAGAAGAGGTTGCGGGGTGGCGCGGGGGAGACGTGACTAAACCTCCCTTTCTTTTGTTTGTGCAACAACTCAATTCACTGTCACCACATCAGCATATTTCGCTGCAAATCTCAGTGCCCTCTCACTTTCGTTTTACTTGATGCATTTCTACATTTTCCCAAGGCCACAGGAGCTGTTTTCTTGCGAGTGGCACGCCTGCCTCCAATAACGAAAATTGCCTGGGTCTTGGAATCTGAGCCTTCATATTCTCCCATATATTATTTGGTCCTATTGTTCCTTAACTTGCTCATCATTCACTCGGTGAAGGGAAATTCCATTTGGTCCTTTTAAGACCGCCAGACTAGCTGACTTAAACACTCAGCCCCGGTTACTTCTGAATATCTCGGTTCTTTATTGAAATGGTCCTTTTAATGTCATCTTTAATTTAATCAAATAGTGTCATCAAAATAACATTTACTCTATTACTGCAAATTCACTGCATTATTAACTAGTGTAACTAGACAAAAAAGATGGTACAAACCCCCATGGAAATATATACTTACTGTAAAAGTGGATACAGTTCATAGATGTTCTATATTTAATTTGCAGTTTCAAAGCACTCTCTATGGAGAGGTTTTATGGTTCTGAAATAATTTAAAAACACACTTTACTACAATCCGTAGCAGGTAGTTTTTGCCAATTTGGGAAGTTATGGTGCCTTGTACTTTCCAAAGTAAGCTGAACAATGTTTTTTAACAGTGAGGTACCTCTCTCTCCCGTTAGAAATGGAGTCTATCTTTGTACCACAAGTGGTGCAACCAAGGATTCCCTAGTTTTCTTTTGGTACCCTCAAACCACCCAAATATAAATTACCTGGTATTTATTTGCAGGTGTCACCAGGATTCAATTAATTTGATGAAAAATACCAAATCCTCAATGCCATTTTGGATAGTTTGATCAGAAAACAGGTCATGGTTAGGGCAGGGGGTATAGGATGAGGTGGTTATGTAATTTTACAAGTCTTACTTTGATTCATAAGAAAGACATATTTGTTGCATTCAACTCCATAGGTTCAGTAAACCATAGTAGAATGAGCCTGGGGCTAAAAGACGAGAGTTCTGGGGTTCAAGATCTTAAGTAAATTATTTGCTAGGCCTTAGTTTTCCTTCCCATCTGTGAAAAGAGGGAGTTCTATGATAGCAAACCATCTAATATTAAGATAATCCAATTTTTTAAAAAATGCTTGTCTGCCCACTTTTTCTTGAGATTAGTAAGACCATCTTCTAATTAGAATTTTTATCTGAACTTCCCACTAGCTATTTCTTTATATAATATGAAAATAAAATACCAATGGAGCATCTCTTCTTCAAGATTTTCATTCTTCTCATTACTAAGAAATTCTGTTCCTGGAGGAATATTGGACAGACTTCAAAATAAGGGCAGTGAACTAAATTCATTTGCTTTCAAAAGGCATGCTTTTTTACACCTGTTGCTGCACCTGCCACCACCCAAGTGCTATGCTGGGCCCTGAGAAAGCAAAGACAGATGAGGACAAGGTCTCTCTCTCTTTTCAAACTTGAAGCCTAGCTGGTGGCACAAACATTTGTAAAGATAAGAATAATAAAGTAATTCGGGTGTGATGATAGAAATCTTCACAGGGTTAGCCATCCGTCCATCCATCCGCTCATCCGTCTACCCATCCGTTCATTGTCCGTCCATCCACTGTCAGGATGTGAGAACGAGTAGCGCTGATGCCTAATGTGATACGCAGGCAGGTGACATGGTGGAAGATCGAAGAGCTTCTCAAAATTTGCAGGATTAGTAAAGTGAAGGTCCACACATGAAAAAACACCATACAAATAAGACACAAAAAGGGCTGGAAGCCTTTCTAGGGCCAAAGGCACAGACGGATGAATCTGAGACAAGCGGGGTAAAGATGAGCTCTATCCGTGGTGCTCAACCCTGCTGGAATCATCTCACTAACTGTAAAATATCCCGATACCTGGGTTCTTCTTCTGGAGAATCTGATTTAGTTGAGTAAGGGGACATCCTGGGCATCAGGAGTTTTAAAACTCCCTAGGTGGCTCTAATTAGCAACCACGGTTAAGAATAAAGGATGTGTGTAAGGGGAAATCTTTCCGGATGATTAAAGGACGTACCAGTGGTGTTCCGTGCCTTAGGTCTACCAGTGGGTATATGGCGCATGGTGGGCCACAGGTTAGGCCACATGTCACAGGGGTGAGGGATAAGGGCTTATGTTCTGGCTTATACAGCAGGGACAACACTGAAGCTGCACAGCTAATTCCAGACACCCGTGTTCTGGTGTAAAGAATTGCTGGCACTTGACTTACAATATTTGACCCCAAGACTGGCCATCCTTTGGATTGTAGGTCAAAGACACCCTCACCCCTGGCTAGGAAAGCAAGAAAATTATTGAATCAGGGCTTCATTTCTTCTCGTGTAGTGAGTGCTTGGCTGGTGGTAGTTTCAAAACCAAGTCAGCGTTTCTTGCTGCTGAGTGACTGGGCTGATGTCACCCATCCTTCAGCTATCCACAACTTGTCCTCTGACAACCTTAAGAGTTAACACGAAAGAAGACTGTCGCCCCATGGAAAGCATTCACTTGCTTTAGGTTAAAGGCTCTGGAGATTGCAATGACTGTCTCATTTTGTCACATTCTTACCGCAGAAGGAAATAGCTCCATGATATAGCAGATATTTATTGAGTCAGGCACTGCCAGGCATGGAACAGATCCAGTGGTAAGAAAGAAATCGTCTCTGTCTCCAAGGTTCTTACAATCTGGAGGGGACAGCAAACTAAATCAGGGAGTTAAATACAGCACGCTACTCATAATTCCCTGTGTCATCCGCCACTGGTTGTATGAGTCTATGGTATAGGTGTACAGTACTTAATCCAAAAGGAGCATATCTAGCTTTGGGAGTTCTTTTCTATTTAGGTGCCATATTTTTATTTCTTCTCTTTCACTAACATTGTCTTTTATTGAATCTCTGCCTCAGTTGTTACATTATGTCGCAAGTAAAGCACTTCAGAAACCTGTGGGGCGTGCTTTGGTAACCAATTCCCTTTAGTTTCCTGGAAACAGAAGAATCTATAGTGTATTCTCCACAGAGTGTCTTTGGAGGAAAGAAATTACTCACTTGTAACTGGATGTCTCACCAGTCAGCTCTACAGGTCTGTGCTTGCTGACTGCAGGCCCATGAGACCCAGATGGCAGGAACTGGGGATTAACCTGGCAGCCAGGTCTCTGTTCCCATCAGCACCTATTTCCAGCGTGCTCCTGAACAAGCCTGGAAATCTCAGCTGCAGATATAGGTTTCCCTCAAGCAACTCAGAGAGACTCAAACCAAGCATTCAGTGGTTATGTTCCAGATCATAATCTCTTACAATCCAGGTGGCCTTGCATGCAGGGATGGTGATATCAGAAAATAGAAGGTTTATGCAGATTAGTGAGAAAAATGGGGGAAACCACTTACCATTATAAGTGTATGTTTTGTTTTGTTTTTTTAAATAATGGTTATATAATTGTGGCTAAGTTGGTGTGGTTCTCTGTAAAACCAGGTGATGTAAGGAAGTTTGTCTTTGACTATCAAAGGAAGGCGCAGTCTGCAGCATGGCACAGAGATTTATACTCAGTAGATATATAGCTGTGGGATGGATGGATAGGTGGGTGGATGTATCCATGGATGTGTGGAAGTGTAAATGGGCAGGTGGTAGGTGGGTGCATGGATGCATGGATGCATGGATGGATAGTTGGTACATGGGCACATGGGTAGATGGATAAGTTGGTAGGTGGAGACATGAGGGGTCACATGGAAGGGCAGGTAAAGGGATGAATGAAAGTCCTGTTCCCCTGAAGAGACTCTTTACAAACAGGCCTTGAGTCTCCAGTTCTCTTGTGTAAGAGAATCCCCAGTGTAAGCTTGTTAAAATAAGTGTACCCTGGAGTATCACTCCCAGAGATTGTGACTCACTAAGTCTGAAGAGCAACTTGGAGAACTTTAGTTTTTAAACAGGTGCCACAGGTTATCACAGAATAGGTAGTCTTGAGATCCTGGATCCTAAGTCATCTCTATTTCTGATACATCTTCCATTTTACTGATTTGCAGAAATCATTCTGTGGTTCCATATTGCCTACATCCAGGAGGTCAGCTTTCAAATTTCTGTCAAAGACAATTTGGCAGGAATTGGGGATAAATCTGGCAGCCAGGACTCTGTTGTCAGGAGCAACTCTCCTCTTTTCCATCAGCACCTACTTCCGGGATGCTCCCAAGCAAACCTGGATGTGACTTCTACTTAAGATCCAGGGGCCAGGCCACAGGGGAGCTTGGGAAAGGGATGACCTTAGGGTGAACAGGAGGGAGAGGCTTGTCTTCTTACCTGGAATGTCTCCCAGAGGAGAGGAAGAGCCAAGCCCCTGACAAGGACACCCATCCACCCTGTAGGTAACTTTCCCTGTGGTGTGATTTGGCGGTGGTTTCTCTTTTGTCCATCCCAATAGCTGAATCTCATGCCAGAGGACAGAGATTGGGCAGGGCTAGGAGGCTGAGGAGTTTCACAGGTTTGTGATTTCCTTGTAGGCCAAGTTTACTCTCAGGGATGACAGTCATTTTCTAAGAAAGTGAGATTGCTTCACATTGCATTTAAAGGCTTAAATAATGTATTCCGTCAGACAATTCTCTGAAATGGTTTTCCAAGTGAATGCATCAGAAAGGGCCTAGAAAGAATGCCTGGCATGGGAAACAGGAGGGCATTTAGAAAACGTGAGCTGCTTGAATCAGAATCTAACCTGAGATGCATCTTACCTACAGTAAGGTGCACACACATCAGACATACAGTTCAATGAATTCTTACTCATTTATATAACTGTGTAAACACCACTCAGATCAAGATGGAGAACATTTCCAACACCCCAGAAGGCTCATCCGTACCTCTTTCTAATCACTAAGTTCCATCATCATCAAGCACTAACCACTATTCTGACTTCTATCACCAGGGCTCTTTCTGTTCTTGAGTTCCATATAAGTAGAATCACCCAGTGTGTGTGTTGGCTCCTCATTAGGCTGCAGGAGTCACCCACATCCTTTCATTCTTTATTGCTGTGTAGTATGCCATTCCTTCAACAGTTTATTATTATGAAAAATTTTTAACATACATAAAAGTTCAAAGAATTGTATAGTAAATACTCAGACATGCACCACCCAGATTCTATTAATACAGTTAACATTTCTCTCTCCTTGCGTCTCTGCCCATGTATCCATCCCTCTATCCAGCCATCAGTCCATTTTATTTTATGATTCACTGCAAAATAAGTTGCAGACACCAGTCACTTCACTCCTAAACACTTAAGCACATGTATCCTTATTGCATTATTGAACTAGAGTTTGCTAGTTCAATAATGCTTATGGTTATCTTGGTCATTTTTTAAAAATATTAATAATTGGAGTGATGTAATGATAAAGCTATTGAGAGCCAGCATTTATTGAGCATGGACTTTCTACCAGGCAGTGCACCAAGCACTTGATACGTATGTACTTAAAGTTACTTCCATCGTAAGATTCAGAAACCGAACCTTAAAGATGCTATTGACTTGCCTAAGTTTACAGAGAAAAGGAATCAACTCTGGACTGTGGCTGACTTCAAAGCCATTTGCCAGGATGCAATGCACTTAAATTTGAGTTTCAATCGAGACTTGGTTCAAATTCCATCCTTGCCTCCTGCTAGTTGTGTGACTTTGGGCAAGTGAACTAACCTCTATGAACCTCAAATTTATTTGTCCATCAGTAAAATGGGACAGATAGCAATACCACAGAGTTATTGTCGATGATCCAAGAGATTTTTAAATGCCTAGCAAAATACCTGCCTTATTCATATTCACAATCTAATGGTTTCTACTAGAAGAGTCTGGAACTGTTAGCATCCCTAGAACAAACTTTGTTACTCAACATGGTTTTGTTGCTGTTGTTGCTGTTTTTCGTTTTGGCTTTGTGCTTGCTGCACTGTGATTTGATCCCATTTAAGCAGCTCCCTCTGCAAACACAAACTCTTCTCTATCTCTTCACGCAGTGATGTTATAATATCTGGAGACTTATTGATTATTTGTTTGATTCTATTGTGGGCACAGGAGCAGTTCTTAGATTAACACTATTAGATTTCCCCAAACAGTGTTGCTGTGGTTTATACAATTGGACGAAACGGGTGATCTAATTTGGACTCAATTTGCTCTAAAGTAGAGCTGGAGGAAGGAGGTGCTATGATTTGGTTCTGAGCCTGAGAACAAGTATGAAAAAGTTATCTCCTGGTGATATCTGTGTGCCTCATCAATTCCAGATACACTGCGTGAGCAGGTCTGAGGATTCAAAGCTTTTTTTTTGCTTGGTTTCTTTTCTTTCTTAAGAGCTAAAGAACCTGGCTTTACCTATCCAACTGAGATATTAAACCCACTGATGTAATTTATTTTTCCACGTGAAATCTCTCAGAAATAAAAAAAATTAAGTTGAGTTTTCTAGAGGCAATGGGTTAAGAGGAGATAACAGATATGCCCACAAACAAATCATTTCCTGATAGCTGTTTTGGATGGAACAAATGGAAAACATCGCTTCTTTTCTTTCTCTGTACACCCCCTACCCTGGCATCTAAACTTATCTGTAATCATACCATGTATAGAAGTTTCCATTCTGCTTTTGACCTTAACATTATAACACAGCTCCACAATATTATCGACTCTTCATTAACATCATTTTTAATGATGCCTACAAATTCCATTTATTGGCTATTACTGTAGTTTTTTTAACCCTTCCCCTAATATTGGAAATTTGGATTGCTTCTAGATTTTCCTTCTTATAAATAAGGCTAAATAGTAACATGTGAGTTTTTTAGACTAATAAATATAATATGTAATATTCAACCATTTACTAAGATTTGATTACCAGAAGTAGAATCACCGAGTCAAAGGGTATATACTTTTTTAAGGGGCTTCAAAATATTGCAAAATTGTTTTCATGGCCTGTCAACATCATTGAAAATGGTGGGTTCAAATCGAGTGTACCCCCGGTCTTACTTTGGCAGAATCACTTAACTTTTCTTTACCTCAGGTTCCAAATCTGTGAACGGGAAAAAGAATAACGCCCACCTCATAGAGTCGTTGTAAAGACTGAGTTAATAATATATATAAAGTACATAGACTGTCTGGCACATAGTAAGGACTTGTAAATACTATCTGTCTATTATTAACCATCATCATTACCTTCACTAGAGGAAGGGTCTGTGGAAAACGCAAATCGTCTAGAGGCTTCCTTTGGTCCATTGTTTTCATTTCTCCCCTTCTAGAACTTTCTCGAATGCTCACCAGCCCCTGAGATATCTGATATATGTTGCAGCCTGTTTTTCCATGTCTACCTACCTCTCTGAGAAGCCCATCAACCCTGAGAGGTACCTGGAAGGGAAGGGGCAAGCTTATGATGCAAATTATCCGAATATTAAGCGGACGAATCCAGCCCCAAACAATCAGGAGATGACTAGCCCTGTTCTCCCCCAGCCTTTTAAAGGGACCTGAACACAGGAAACAGGCATCAGGCAGATTCGAGCTGCGAGGGCCTGGCGGGTATTAGGTTCCCCCTGGTTGAAGGGTCACCACGAACGGTCAGGAGTTGACACAGGAGGACTGAGGGGCTGGCAGCTGCCGGTGAGGACGCAGAGTTCCAAATCTGTGGGTCTGTAGAAGCAGGAGGGGCAGGGTGGGAGAGGCTGGGGGTGGAGTCACATAAGCGGGCCCTAATGCAGCATCCTGGGACACACGAGCAGCTGCAGGACTAGGAGAAAACAGGGACACAGGGAGCCTCCCCTCTTCTCCCCAGCTCTGTGTTCTCACTTCTTATTTAGCACACGCACCCATACATTAAAAACAGGTGTGTCGGTGTCTGTTTAACCTTCCATTCCTCTGCATTCTCTACGAGCAAGGTATGGATCTTATGCCTCCTTTTGTTTCCAACTCCCAGCGCAGGGCACTGTCTATAGGAGAAGATCCATATGTGTGAATGAATGAATGAATGAATGGGTAATTTTCAGACTATCCAGCAACTATACCTCATCATCCTACCCATCTAGGCTCTGTAGGGAACTGTGAGCACCAACCCTAGGCAGGAAACATGTGCTCTGAGTCCCAGAGTTTCTGTGTGGATGGAGAAGAATTGTCATTGCTAATTGCCAGAGAGACCAGGTCCTGATGGTGGCCAAACTCTTCCCTGGGGAGTTCTCACCAACATTGCAGAATGGGGCAGCAATCTTCATTATGGATGCAATTACACTTCATTGTTAACTATCACAAGCTCAGGGACATTATGATGACTGCTATAAGTTTGTTTTACATGTAAACTTTGACCTCAAAGCAATGGGGCAGGCTTTTCCCAAAGGACCCTGTCTAGAGGTTCAGGGTGGTGACAGTAAGCTCAAGCCCCAGCTGCCAAGGAGGCTGAAAACAGGAGAGGCATTTCCTCCTCCTCCTCCTCCTTTTTCCTCTTTTTTTTTAAACCGTGCTCATTGGTTTTAGGAATCATTAGCATGGTAAAGATTAAAGCTATTGGAGATAGCACAGATTGTTTCATTTTATTATGTTCAATTGGATTGGATCCGAGCCATTTGCAAAGTGCAGTATTACCATAAGAAGGGACTTGGAATGTTTGTCACATAATACCCCTTCATGGAGAGGCAGTTTCTTAAAATTAAAAAAAAAAAAAAAAAAAAAGAAAGAAAGAAAAAGAAAGAAGATGACTTGAAATAGCGTAGCTTTCTTCTGCTTTCAAATGTGTAACAGAACAGAACTTCGTATGTCCAGGCAGATTGCCTGGAACCTGGTGGGTGGCACAACTACCTGGTCCCAGTGGCCTTTATCTTGTTATTTTGTTCAGTAGAGACCTGGCATATAACTGTGGGAGGCAGAAGCCTGGTAGAACAAGGAGTCAAAGGACTCCCCCATGGCTGTTTCTCTGTCTGGTCTTACGGTTTGGGGTGTCGAATTCCATTGCAAACCCTAGCATGCCCCTTAGGTGCTTCAGGGCACGAAGTTAAATTAAAGCCGAGAGCTCCACCCTGCTCTTTTCACCTGATCCGCCCCCCTCTCATTTATCGGATTTTGCTTTTTCAGTTTGTTCGTGAAAATGGGAGTCTCCTGCCTTAACAAATAAATAAATAAATAAACAAAAACGTTATGCTAAGTCAAAGAAGCCAATCACAAAAGACCATATATGATATGATTCCATTTAGACGAAATGTCCAGAAGAGGCAAATCTATAGTGACAGAAAGGAGACGAGTGGTTGCCAGTGATTGGGGTTAACAGCTAAAGGGAGCAGGATTCCTTTTGGGGTAAAAAAAGGGTTTTTTTAAATGGATTGTGATGATTGTTGCGAATGTACTAAAAGCTATATATGCTAAATTGTATGGTATATAAATTATATCTCAGCGAAGCTGTTAAAAAATCACATGAAAACCGTGATGCGATTCAACCAGTCTGATACTCAGATTTCCCACTTGTCCCCATGTAAGTCTGGACCAGGACAGAAACACAGGTGTGGCCTGAGCAGCACACAGTGGAACGGGCCTGTCACCTCCACCCCAACCCCCCTATGAAAGCCATTAGCTCTTTTGATAGGCACAACACTGTGTGGCCTCTCAATTACATTATCAGATTTATCCCTGTGCTGTTATTAATATAATTTTCTTTGATTCTCTGTCTTTCCCCACTACAGGGTAAACTCCTTAAAGACAGTCTCTAGTTCTAGTTTTTGAATAATGTCAGTTACAGTAACATCATGCCCAGCATGGTACTTCTTATTGAGAACTTAACAATGAATAAGAAATCTTGAGAGATCTCAATTTATTTGGGAAACTGGTACTACCTAATGGAACCAGGCAAGTGTCAACCCAAGGGGCTATGTTTGAGTTAGGTCTTCAATGATGCACGGACCTCACTAACTATGGAAACAGAAGAGTAAGACTTTCAAGGTAGAAAGAACAGCATTAGAAAAGGTATGGAGCTAAGAAAGAACTTGATGTAATGCCAGAATGGTGAGGAATTTGCTGAGAATTAATTAGAGACCACAATTTAGAAAGATAGCATATACCATGTCCAGAGCTTTCATACAACAATGTCTAGTACTCCTTCTCCCTTCCATATTAGTCACGATTCTTGGTGGCAACTAAACCTAGCATATGGCAAAAGGGAATATGTTGGTTCATGTACTAGAAAGTCTTGGATTGCTCGCTTCAGGCATGGCTGGATCCAGGGGCTCAAAAATAAAATCAGATTATTTGTATTCTTCCATCTTTTGCTATGGGGGTCTCTGTTTGGCTTACTTCTGTTTGGCTTTCGCTACCTGGTGGAAGAAACGGCCACCAGAAGGACCAAACTCCCATTCTCATACTACGTTAGTAACTGCAGAGCTCCTCTCTCTTGTCTCCCAAAATGTATGTAACGCTGGTAAGATTCTACCCCAATTTGGGTCACGTGCTTTGTCCATGAGTCAAACACTGTGGTCAAAGGCTGTTTAACAACCGACCAAGATCATGTATCTACCAACACAGGGAACAGAGTGCTTGAATTGACCCTCGGGTTCAAGTGGAGTAAAATGGGCTTCCTAGAAGAACATAAGAAAAGGGAAGGCAGCTGGGTGTACCAAAGTGGCGTTAGAATATCCCGTGTTTCCTAGGAATTTTTTTAGAGTTCAGGCATTAAGCTATGTATCTGGTACCCTGTTCTTGTGATGTTGGGTTCCAGATCTTAGCTGAGGATTTTACACACACATCCGTTAAATTCCATTTAGGTAGAATACTAGCAAGAGAACACTAGTTCATTTCTCTTTCTGGGATCTCAGTTTTCTTATCATCAGGATGGGGACTATAGTGTGCACACTGCAGGCTCGTTAGGAAGATCCATTGGGAACATCCATCCTGCACTCGGAGGTCAGTATCGTTCTTCCCAGGCCAGGGTCGGACACGTCACATTAGTAAACTCTGATCTGCCAGAAGTTATTCCCGTCCACCCAAAGGCCCCAGACCTCTTGGGAGAGAGCAGGTTGTCCTCCGTGTGCCACCGATGAAGAGGCTTGGGGCAGGTGGCAGAGCCGCTTCGTTCGCAGATGAAGCCGGGCTCCCTGGCCATCAGCTGCCGTGCTCAGAGGGGCGGCGTTCAGACAAAGAGGCAAATTTAAATTCATGTAATGGCGCTGTTTGTAACATTGAATACTTAAGACATCTGCTCAAAGTCTCGCATTATAAATGAATGGAAAGGATCCAGGAGTGCTTTAGTAGATGGGAGCTGTGAAGTGAGCGCCGCATATTTCAAAGCAGGATCTTAATCAGACATTATTTATATTTTATAAATTAAAAGCAGTAGAAATAGGCACCAGAAGGATGTCAGCAAGCAGGGGCAAAGAAAAAAAAAAAA
>RJWJ010003345.1:0-39488 GCA_004363605.1 Indri indri
GGCCGGGCGCGGTGGCTCACGCCTGTAATCCTAGCACTCTGGGAGGTCGAGGCGGGCGGATCGTTCTGAGTTCAGGAGTTCGAGACCAGCCTAAGCAAGAGCGAGACCCCGTCTCCACCAAAAAATAGAAAGAAAATTAATTGGACAGCTAAAAATATATATAGAAAAAAATTAGCCGGGCATGGTGGCACATGCCTGTAATCCCAGCTACTCGGGAGGCTGAGACAGTAGGATTGCTCAAGCCCAGGAGTTTGAGGTTGCTGTGAGCTAGGCTGATGCCACGGCACTCGCCCCAGGCAAGAGAGTGAGACTCTGTCTCAAAAAAAAAAAAAAAAAAAAAAAAAAAAGCCCTGATGTCACCTACTTTTCTACTCTCCATTTGAGAATAAATGTGGGGAGTAGGGGTGCTCTGATATAATACATTGAGTTATTATTTTCTGTGCAAAGTTATTTGATCTACACAACAGCCATCCCCAGTAAACATTTACTGAATTGATTCTATTTCACATCCTTATTTAAAACATTTTTAAACCCATTTACCTAATCAAATTGTATTGATATAAAATGGTACCCCCCCCCCACCATACAAAAAAAGCCAAATAAATAGCACCAAACTAACTCAATCCCCAGGCTTAACTACTACTTTGAGATAGACACAGAATACACTTAAGCCATTATTTATTAGATTATAAAAGATTGGGTTCTTCAATTGCAAATATCAGTCTGTGACACTTGTAACCTATGAATGAAAAAACTCATTTTTAATGATCAATATCCCAGATTTCTCCAGAAAAAAAAAAATCCCTTCCATCTCCAGTAATGATATTTGATGTGTATTGCATGCTCACTAAATGCCAGGCATTGGTCTAACACTGCTTTCATATGTATTAACTCATTTAATACTCCCAACGACCCCATGATATTGAATGCCATATACAGATAAGGAAACTGAGGCTCACAAGTTAAATAATTTGCCCAAAATCACACACCAACTAGATGGTAAGGTTTGTATCACTACAGAGCAGACTCAAACACTGAGCATTCTTATGGCTTCCTGTGACATTTTCAACTGATGACCTATGGCACCTCCAATACAGTCTACATAAAAACATGTTCAGTATCATTTTCTTCTTAAAATTATCTTTCTCTCTTGACTTCCCTATTTCTTTCATCCCTATATTTATATTTATTCTTATCAATAGTGTAACATAAAAGAAAAAATCCTAAATTGGGAGCCATAAACCTCAGGAGTCTGCCTCCCACTAACAGTGTGACTTCAGGGGTATTGGGTAACCTCAGTGGGCCAAACTTCCTTACCCATCAAACAAGGCCTCTTTCCTGCTCAAGAATTCCATATACCAGGCTAAGTTTATAAAATTTTTTAATTTTCATGAACAGTAAAATAAATGAGCAAAAAAAATTTTTTAAAGAGCAATTTATACCAGAAAAAAATGTATTCTGACTACTCAATAATATGGTTCTACATGATCATTTTATAGCCAAAAAAAACCTCAGGGGAAAAAAGTGTCCAAAATTTTTAAATTTCTATGTAAATTATGGCACATCCACACAATCAAATATGATGTCACAGGACTAAGCCATGATTTTAAGAGTTTTAAAAGACACAGGGAAATGCTTTTAATGTTAAGCAAACAAAAAGGAATTCTAATTAAAATGTCTCCACCTGAAACTTCACTGGGTATATATGTATTCTCAAGTTATCTAATTTTCTAACATCTGGCTGCCTCCTTTCCTGCCCCTTATCTTTCTCCAAGTTCTGAGTTAATCAAATTTAAGTATCTTAAGTATAATAATTCCTTTTGTCTCTAGGAAGCTTGCCAGCTACCAAAATACACAGACAACATTAAAAGATGAGGGTCAACAAAGACAGCATCGCACTATTCCGGGGAAGCATGACATAGCTTCCCTCTGGGAATTCAACAAAGCAAATAAGACTGAGATGAAATTTGCTTAAGAACAAAGCATACCTTGAGACAAGCAACAATTACGCTCTCTGATGTCAACCATGTGTCATTAAAAAACTATTTCATCTGCACATACTTAGCCTTTAAATAAATGAGCAAGACACATTATAGAGGAAGAAGAAATGCAGATTACCCTTTAATGCAAACTTATGAGAGAACTATAAAATCAAGTGCAAGAAAGGCAAACGAACAATATCAGCTCAGAGCATCGAGTAGAGTACTTATGATAAAAACAAATCTCTACAAAGCTGGGTTGCTAGTTGTTACAAGGGCTTCGTGGAGGATCTTTGCTGCCTTGTATATTCAGAGATATTTTTCCTTTTAACCACTTTTCCAAACATGAATCCCCTCATACAAAAAACATCAATGAGCTAGTGCTTGAAAAAGATGTTAATACTTTGCTTAACCCATGCATGTGCTCAACACGAACATGCGCCTCCTTGTGATTCTATCTCTATATTCAGTGTAACTATTGTTGTCAACATGGCCTTTGTTCGAGAACTACTTATATAAGGGAAAAAAAATCTTTGTCACTAAAGAAAGAACTCTGCGTTACAGCATGTATTTTTAGAATCACTTCAATAACTGTACATATAACTAATATTCAGTGTCATTTAAAGTTTCTGTGCATCTTTCCAAGCAACAAAAGCTTGGCTTTTCCCCACAGAAACATATTAATAATAAAAATGCCTTACAGCTTAAACTTAGAATAACCCATATTGCAACTGGCAATATTAAACATGTTATTACTATACTCTTGAAGTTCTTAATATTTTTGGCAAAGACATAGTTTTCCTAGTAACTCATATGAAAATCAATTAGCACACCCCTTAACACATAATTGATAACTCAGTAAATACACATATATACACGTGGAGTGTTTTTAAAATGTAAAATGCATAGATATAGCTAACTAAATAGAAGTTCTGAATAGTGTGTTATGATCTCACCATCGAATGCTCAGTTTACTTTGAATGTATAATAACATTTTTAAATATAACAGTACCTAATTAGACTGCCTTGATAACCAATGTATATGGTAGACTTACTATGTGAGCTCACTGCTCTGTAGACACAAAACTCTATAAATCAGGAAGTATGTTATAGACGAGAAAACTGGGACTAAAATGTTCCGTTGCTGTTCTTAACTCCAAAAGTAGGACTCGATCTCAGGTTGTTCTCACAATCTTATGCTATGCTAACTATAACGCCAACACATGGGAAGTTTAAGAAAATTGGTCTTGAAGTTGATATCCGCTGAGAACACTTAAAAAAAAAAAACTAGTCTCAGGAATTTAATGATTAATTATGGTTTCCTCAAAAGGAACTGAGTGGCCCTATTCCCAACTAGTCCAAAGAAAATGATCACACCAGTAAATAATGCCAGTAATTTGTCATGCTTCTTCGTGCCCCATGCATGAACTACAAATTAGTGGTTAGACCCGATAATCAGTTACAGAGGGAAAATGTAACTTTACAGTGAACAATCAGAACCCAGTGCTCAATATTAGCCTCACGTGTAGGGAAAACCAGCTATTCTGTAACCGCTGATGAGATGCAAGATGAGAACACGTCATCTGTGATGATTTCTAGCCAAATGTTTGCTTTGATGTTCAAGCCTTTGGACCTAAACTCTATTTCAAGAATTACAAGAACCAGAGGAATAAATTAAATGACACTAGGAAGACGAAATGATGAGAATTCCGAAGATGGAACATTCTCCGGAACAACCGGCCTGTTCTCTTCAACAAGTCAGCATTATGGAGAAAAGAGGCAGCTCCAGAGTCAAAGAGACTCAGGGACACAGCACCCAGATGCCCTGCACGTCCTGGACTAAACTCTGCTTCAGACAAACCGTCTTTCATTGCGGGGGCAACTGTTCAAATTTGAATATGATAGAATATCAGACAATATTAAGAATGATTACCAGTCATATTAATTACGATAATGATGATTTGGCTATGCAGGAAGGTGTTCTTATTTTTAAGAGATGTATACTTAGAGATAAAATGTTAAAATGTCTATATTTTACTTTAAAATATAAAGTTCAATATAAACAGTTTTGAAAAACAGGAGAGCCAACTGTAAAAACGATTGCAAAAAATTTGAGTATAAATGGTTCAAGGTTGAAAATCACGGCCCAGTGTCACGGGTTACAGCTAACTGGACAAAATGATGCACAAAGAAGATTTAATCCCAAAAGGCCTCCCCGTCACTCCCCCAAGTGCTAAATGAAATATTTTTAAAATGTGACGTGAAATGTTAACTTTTAAAAGATTCCCTGATATAATTTTAGACAAACTTTTAAGCTTATTATACCAACATTGAGAATCACTAAAAGGGATTAGAAGATCTGAAATTATAACGGAACATTCCAGAATAATCATGACCGAGGCAGAATGGAAGGCTGATTTTCATACTGCTGTCTTCGTTGCACCGGCTTCCTTCCCACACTGTGCACGGGAATTATTTCCTTTGTACATTAATAAACATCCTATGTGCCAAGCACGTATCTAACAAACAAGGAAGTGAAGTTCAAAGGTTTAGGCAGTATTTGGAGACCAGGATCCGCCCGTCAGTTACGAGCTAACATCTACTCTTTCATCACAGGGCTTTGATTAAGTTGCTGTAGATGACAGCGCTGGTCACTCCCTGTGAGTACTGTAAAGGCTACTAATGAAAAGCAGCAAAAGTTTACATTCTTAGTGACATAAAATCAATCTAATTCAGACACAGGTGAGACCCACAGAGCACAAGTAAGTCAGGGCGCCTACAGCCCAGCATGAAGATCAAAAGGTGGCTTTTTCTACCCGTGCAAGGAAACGTGAAATCGAAACAAACAGCACCTGCCTTTGGGCATGGAAATAGTAGATTCCAAAATCCAAAAGAAACGAAACAGAACAAGAGCAGTGAAAGCAAACCTGAGGCCCAGCTGCCTGCAGATCACTTCCGCGTCGGCGTCGTCCCACTGGTCGTCGCAGACGGTCCCCCACTGCCCGGCGCGGTAGAGCTCCACGCGCCCCTCTCGGGGGCTGCTCCCGCCAACGAGGCGGACCGCAGGGAACGCTGGGCCTGCGCAGGGCGAAGTTAAACAAGTTAAACCTGTTGCATTTACACTGATTGATAAGATTGGGTACATTCGATTCCTCTCCCATTCTCCATAATTAGGTAATATTTATGAAGGCACACCAGTGACACATGCATATCTAATATATCATAGTAATCTCGACCCATTAAAATACTCCAAAATGAATTACATTCATACAAATAGCCCTTCAGAGGAAACAGGCTAAATTCACTGTTCCCCAGCAACCTCAGAAACCAGAAAAGACACGCTGAAAAGCTGCAGATTACTGGGAACACAATTGATTTTTATAATATTATGGTGGTGACACTCGTGTTTTTATTTACAGTCACTTGAGTATTACTAACATGCAATTATTATGAATGGCACTTGTGTCTATGACATTTGTTTTCAGTACAGACTTATTTTTGTATTTGTAGAAATCAAGTCAAAGTTAGTATCTTACTCATTATAACAAGCTGGTGAACATGGTGGCCAGCACCTCCCCAAAACAGGACTGGAACTCCACCTGGGCGGGAATCAGTTCACACTCATTTCCCCTGTAAGAACCATCCCAGGTGTCAGATCCCCACCGTCTACCACGCCCTGGTCTAGCCCTGTCGGTCTGAGAACTTCACCTAGGTTCCTGGCCTCCTTGGCTAGGCTACGGCCACGATGGCCTCTTCCTTCCGTCCCCAGAACTCTCCACGCTGGTCCCACCTCAGGGCTTTGTGCCTGCCCTGCCTTCTGCTTGGAACAGCGTCCCCAGGGGTCTGCCTCCCTCTGTCACTCGGCTCTCAACTCTGAGTGTCCCTTCTTCAGGAGGCTTGCTCGGGCCGAAATACCCCCCTCAGGCACATTCTACGATGATACTGCCTCATTGTCTTCCTCAGAATATTTACTTTTATCTAAAACTGTCACTGATTTATCATCTACATGTCAACTGACTCTCTCCTCTTGGCTAGCATGAGGACAGAGATGCCGCCTTCCCTTCCACCTGTGTCTCTGGGCACCTGGCATAGAGAAGGCATGTAGTAAATATTCCTTGACTGCCTGGATTGGCAAGTGATGCAAAAAAATCTGGAAAGGGTCTTTCAAACAAGGAAAAATAATTAGCAACATCCACTCATCCATTCTGTTTAACCAGCAGATACTAGACCTGTGCGGTGCGCCAGGTGTTACAGTTGGGGCTGCAGGGCATTCGAGGGGGTGCCGGACAGACCTGCCCTCAGGTTTAGTGCCTAACAATAAAATGAGTACAGACAAGAGATTGTCAGGAAGACCCTACAGTGGTTCAGAAGCAGGGGATCTTCCTCACAGTTTGGGGTAGTTAAGGAGTTCCTTGTGAAAAAGCGGGCTTCTGAAGAGGGCCAAAAGGGATGGATGGGATTTTGGAAGTCAGAGATGGGCGACATGTGTTCAAGCCAGTTGAACAGTATGAACAAAAGCACAGAAGCACAAAGGAGGATGTGTGTTTAGGAAACAGTGAGGCAGCCTCCTCTTACTGGAATAAAAGACGTAACATGGTCAAAGTGAACAGGCCGGGTACCTGCTCTAGTTGTACTTTGTGCTGAGTGCTAATCATTTATCCACGTGAAATATGCTTCTAATTCTCCACAGTGCACGTGGCTGTCAGCAAATGGCATTTGGATATTCACAATATCATATTTGTGTTTTGTAGCAGAGATTTGGATTACTGAGTATTTGCATATATGTCCATATTCTGATACTTGTAATATAATTTACTTATATAAGTTAACTAGCACATACAACTTGTAAAAAGGTAACGATAGGTTTAATGCACAAGGCTAAATGACGGTAATATAATTCTCACAAGTTATGATGTTTATTTTTCCTTTAAAAAGCTTGGAAAAAACAGAAAAAATGATGAGATAAAAAGTATACATCTCTTAAGTTAATATATTTTCCCCCATGTGGTAAGCTTGGAGAAAACAGAAAAACAAAACATTTTGCAAAATCATCTAGATTGAATTTAGAACCTTTATAGCATACTACCATTCATTTTTTTTATGTTGTGTTTTATTTTAAAATGCGGGTTTTGGGGTTTGGATAAGTTAATTGTTAAAATACAAAAAGTATAGAAAAGCACAGGACAAAATTCACTTAACAACCCCATCCCCCCAACAAACATAAAAATCATTTGGAAAGAAAACTCAGCAAAGCAGTTAATTCATCTGTAACCTGCAGGTAAGTAAAACTCCCCAGATTTCCATTTACACCGCTGCCGGAGCCTGTGTCTAACACCTGCACGCAATCTTCTACTTTGTAAATGTTGGAAAAGCTACAAGTACTAGATGACAAGCCACTAAATGGAATTCCCAGACTAAAAGAATGTATATTAAAGCTCTATCACTTGTCCCTGAATGTAGTCTCAGTTTGCTGATTTCAGCTATACAATTTCACGTTGTTGTTTAATCTACCATGAAAGCATATTTTTTCATTCTTACATCTAATTTATCACAAATCCCTATATTTTATATGTTTATAAATGACTATAAAATTATCTTTGCAACCATATAAGTTTATCTTTGTATAAACAAATGGATAGATTATAGAGGGTGGAAGGAGTAAAAACATAGGTATATCCTGAAAGAAAAATAATTACTATTTTCAAAATTTTACTTCACTACTTGAATAGTGTGAAACATTATATCAGTCAGGTTGAACAAAGAGTAAAATCAATAATCTACAAAAAGCAGTGCATTATTGGGCCCAATTCACATCACCATAGGAGCGGCACTGCATAAACACAGATTTGGCATAAGTAGCATTACCCAAAGGTAGAGAATCAAAAGAAGAGAAGGAAATCCATTTATGAATCATGGGCATTTGGGTTGATTCCACATCTTTGCAATTGTGAATTGTGCTACGATAAACATGCCAGTGCAGGTGTCTTTTTGATAAAATGACTTCTTTTCCTTTGGGTAAATACCCAGTAGAGGGATTGCTCGATCAAATGGTAGGTTGACTTTTATTAATAGTTCTTTGAAAAATCTCCATACTGTTTTCCACAGAGGTTGTACTGATATGCAGTCCCACCAACAGTGTGTAAGCATTCCTTTCTCTCTGCATCCACGCCAGCATCTATCGTTTTTGGACTTTTTAATAAAGGCCATTCTGACTGGAGTAAGGTGATATCTCATTTGGAACCAACCGGTGAGCACACACGTGCATAGAGGGAAGTAAAACTGAATGGAAACCAACCAGGGGCGAGCGGGGAGGAGGGGATGGGTGAAAACCTACCTAATGGGTACACTAAACAGTATGTGGGTGATGGGCACCCTCATAACCATGACTCGGGCATTATAAAATCAATCCATGTAACCAAAATTATTTGTACCCCATAATACTTTGAAATAAAAAGAAGAAGAAAAGGAAAAACTTACAAGACATCAAGACTTAATATACACCTCTCTCACCCAAAAAAGTATTGTAGCTTTCAGAGCACACACCGGTACCATATCCTTCCATTGGTTCTTCCAGGAATTACTCTAAACTGGGTCTGTGCGTTTTGTGGCAGGAGCTTTTTTATTCTTCCCCTGATACTTGTACTCAAATAGAAACCATTGCTTTGGGCTGACTACTACCATTTCAAGTCCTGGATCATCTGGTCATGCTGCTACCTCCAAGGAAAATGCACAAGGGGATACCGTGGTGGACTTAGATTGTGGTCACACATTGAAGTATACCGTGGTACCCAGGAAACCCATTCACCATCTTAAAAGGCAGCTGTTCCTCCTCTCCTTACGTTGATATAACCATATGCATCTCTGCATACTGCTAATCATCACATGCCCAATATAAGGAGCTTGGAAGAAGCTCCATTTTTAGGGAAGGTGATATCTACAACCCCAAAGGGAACACTGATGCCATGATCCTATTACATTACACAAAATGACAATATCTTGGTGTAGTTCCTATCTTTTATATTTGGTTTCAAGATGATTTTCCATTACTAAAATAAGTGTTTGATATACATATAGCGTATATAACATTTCTGTAAGCAAAGTATGTAAAACAGAAAATATGTTTAAAATGAGATACTATTTGAAAATTAAAATGGATTTCAAATTGTTAGACATACTCATACTGAAGAATTTTTAATTAGACAGTAGAGTATTTCGATTCAGCCCTGTTTCTGTATTTAAACTCTTTAAGGAAATGATTTAACTAAGACACTTTTATCATCTGGAATCATGTTGAAACCACAATGGAAGTAAAACAACAGAACGATTTTTTTTTTACCATGGGAAAAGCTACACGTGACAGCAGCTGCCATCTTCCGAGGACACACCCCGCCCTGCCAGATGTCCTTCTCACAGAGCAGTATATTTTCTTCATCTCCTCGGCAACGGACATTGCTCCAATAAATGGGAATAAGGCCCAGTCCAGAAAATGGGGTTTGTTTTGCTATTCCTTTTCCTCTGGAAGTACAATGACAGATATTAGGTTTATCAAATACAGGCAAAATTTTTTATCAAAGTATTTGATTTTAAAAAATGGAAGAAACCCATGAAGATGGATATAGAAGAAAAGAAAGAAAGAAAAAAGAAAAACACACTGATTTACATAAATTTCAAGGAAATCAAAACATCAGATCAGAACTTGGGTTGATTACCCGTGGCAATCTTTTTATCAATCTTGAGTAACTATTTGTACGTGCCTTTGCTATCTATCACTGATTTAGAAGAAAATAGCCAAGTACCGCAGATATCAAAAGGGAGTCCAGATGGCTTTGTGCAAGAAATGTGTCACAAGGCCCAGTGAGGCGTGGATTCCCTTCTGGACTCAGCAAAAAGTCACTCCAAGCCCCAAGTCTCTCTAAGGCTCTGCCTTCTAATCTGTCAAGAGAAAAGTCTGTGTGCTTGAAGATTCTTTCTGACTCCAGTATTCTAGGCTAGCACTTTCAAAATGATTATTATTACTACATCTAAGCACAATAATATCAAGAGGCAATCCATTTATCATTTTAAAACCTTATATTGTATATAGTATTTGCTAGCAACACTTTGAAACCGATTAACAACACAGTAACATGCAGACGGGCTCTGCTTTTAGCTCAATCAATCCACGTATTTGTATAGGTAACTTCTGATGTGCACAAACTGATATTAAAATTTAAAAAGATTAAACGCTTATCTGATGCACAGGGTAATCTCTACAATGGTCTCCATGCTGCAGCTTCCATCAGCCAAGCAACAAACATGCGGAGTGTATCTAAAAATATGAATGTGTCTTCACAGCAATCAAGCTAGGTTCTCTGCTTTTATTGTGCAATTCTTTTTAAAAAAAAAAATGGACTACTAAGAGATGATACAGTATAAGCAATTGAACCAGCTTATCTGAAGTTTGTGTTTACAGAATGATAGTTTACATTCTTTCAACAATCAAAAGACTAATAACCAGCTGGGCACAGTGCTTCAGGCTTATAATTCCAGCACTTTGAGAGGCCGAGGTGGGAGGATCACTTGAGGCCAGGAATTCGAGATCAGCCTAAGCAACATAGCAAGACCCCATCTCTACAAAAAATCCAAACAAAATTGAGCAGGTGTGGTGGCGCATGCCTGTAATCCCAGCTACTCGGGAGGCTGAGGCAGGAGGATCGCTTGAGTCCAGGAGTTTGAGGTTGCAGTGAGCTGTGATGATGCCACTACACTTCAGCCTGGGCAATGTCTCAAAAAAAAAAACAAAAAAAGAAACACAAACTGTGCCTAGGTTTCCGTAGGAGCCAGTTCCTGGGCCAGCAGCTCGGGATGGCCAGACACTGCCAGGGCTGATGGAAGCTGCCATCTCTCATACACAGGACCTTCTCAGCCCAGAAACCTGAGGTCTGGAACATCACCCTTTACCCACCACGGGATAAGAGCAGGATTAAACATCACCCCTTCACACACAAAAAAAAATGGAATTTGTGGATGGCTAAAAATAAAATGCTAGTAGCAAATGATGGCAACCTAAAGCTGTGTAGGCTACTAAGAAATTATAATTCTCAGAATCAAATTACTTGCACCCTAGACCTAAACAATTATTTTGTTAAAGACAAAGGCCAAAAGATGCTTTAAACTTTGCCCACTTAGCATTTCCTAGTTCCGCAGGGGCAGCAACACGGGAAGTGCGTTTGCATGTGAGAGAATTCATTCCTTCCATTTGGGACCCTTTCTTTGCAGCTCTTTTGTGAAAAGAGAATGAGGACAGTGACAGCAAGAAAGGAAGACACAACCTTTGCACAGCAATGACGGGTGCTCGGCATTACTCTCAGATACTAGAAGGCTGATGTGGTCAGGGACGGGTGAACTCACCCCAGCTGCAGCTGTCGACAAATGACCGATGCATCAGAATCATCCCAGTGGCTGCCACAGACCGCGCCCCAGACTCCACTTGCATAGACTTCCACTGTGCCTTCAAACTCATTTTTGCCTCCACGCAGTCGCACAGACCCTAAAATGGAAAAGAATTCCAAAACGGTTTAATAGCAAATAGACAATGAACATACTGAGCTGGTCCTAGGCTAACGTGATTTTTACACTGAAGTAGGGAGACATCCAGCCAGGATGGTTTAGCCTCCACTGTACACAGCATGTGCTTTTTCCTTCAGATGAGTAATTAGCACATTCTTCTTTTTTTCAGCAGTTAACGTCCTGACGTCAATGCTAATTATTCTTTCTTTTTCATCTAGACAGAATCCCATGATAATTTCCAAAGGGGAAAAGTGGAAGAGTATGACTAATATCAGGCCATATATCCCAAATATGAGATTACATCACATAGGAAGTTCTTGTCGTTTGTCTATCTTTACATGAGGTCATCAATGAGAAACACAGAAACAAAATTAAATGCTCTGCTTGTAAATTATCTGTAATTATCTGTGTTATATTTTCCTTCTGTTTGATTTGTTCATCCACTACAGAATAAAGTACTTTTCCCCTTTTAACCTGAAGCAGTAGTCATAAAAATTCTAAAGATTATGTCCATAATTTCAAAAAGATGTCAGTTTTTAAAATATTGCCTAATGTTAGTCTTAGAAAAATAGCTGCTAGGTAGTTTGTATATTTGAATACCCCTCGAAATTTGCCTCTTCTTACGTATCACCCCACTGAGATGGCCCAAAGTCCACAATCTGAGTCATCCTTTCAGTCTTTAAAGGAGCCAAAATTTGAATTCAAGCACTCCCGGGAAAGCTAACATTTTAAGTCTTATCCCTTCAGTAGATCAAGGCCCTACATTCCTCCTGTCATTGGGACTGGTTGCAGCATAGGCACTAGGAGACAGCAATTGGGACAATTAAACAAACTTAGACAATTTAAGGATTTCATCAAATTCTGCTAAAAATCACCTACGATGGCATTTATTTCCTAGGTAAGGGAATTTAAAAATTAAGAAAAAAAACAAACTCCTACAAAAATATTCTAGCATAATTTGCATAGTTCAAAGTTATTCTATATGGCTTTATAATAATTTTCCAAAAATATTAGATTCACTAATTATCCATTCATTTCATCGGTGCTGGCTTAGTCATCCACCACTCTTATTTTCTACATCATCATCCTTAAAAAATGTAAGCATTTAAGAAAAACATGTCATATTTCTCATGCCTAAAACAAAGTCTCATCTAATTCAAACAAAAGGCAATAATAAACGGAGGCAATCATTGTATGGTACTGCCAAACCCTGATGATTCAGTAAAGAACACGAGCCCGGGGCATTCATATGGCAGGTCATCTACAAGCCATTCATACATTCTAAACCTCTTCAACGCACACCAAGCAAGAAGCCCTGCCCAGCTCAGTGAGCTACAGAACGTTTTTAATGAATATGTCTGAAGAGTTCAACTGAACTCAGAGATCCACATAATACTAAGCACATCACACATGCCAGCAGTTTATTTTCATCAAAGAATTCCTTTGTTCACCTCAGGCGAACATCATTTGAAAAGATATTTACGTTAATGTATTATTTCTTTACTAATTTCCCCCCGACCACCAAATAGTCATGTCAAAAGGGTTGGAAGAAAGTTCTAGTAATGAAAACAAACTCAAACTGTACTTATGCATGATAAATGATCATCATAAGATTTAAAATAGGGCCTAAATCAAAAAGCGCTCAGGAAGAAATGATGTCCACGTATCATCTAAAGGACTGAGGCACTTAGAAATGAAAAGGAGAAAACAAACACTGGGCCAAATATGATTATGACATAACAATATAATGGCCATGACAGAGGCAGAAGTAGTTTCCAGGTCAACTAGGGGCTGCGCCATCACTCTCTCAAGTGCTCCCAGCGCTGCGGAAGCCTGGCGCAGCTAGCGGTCTCTGCTACACCGCAAGAAATGCGGCTGTGCTCCTGCAGTTTTCCTTTAGCAAATGCATGCAAATATTTGCAATTCTGGAAAGCAATCTGCATGTCAGTGACTAATGAATCCTCTGTTATGTTGTACTCCAGGCAGGACCAGCCCTCACACACACACACACACACACACACACACACACACACACACACACTCACGCCTTCCTGGCCGTGCGTCCACAGGGTTTGCCTTGACCCTGTCCTTAGGGCCGTAACAATTTCTAAAATATTTCGAGAAAACCATCTACCTTGAACTCAGGATGAATATTTCTTCATGTTATATAACTCTATGAAATTCTCAATCCTTCTAATAACTATTTGAAACCTCTTTTTTAAAAACAGCACAATAATATGCTCTAAAATAGTAAAAGTTTGAAGACGTCATTTATACTATTGTACGGGTCAAGGGAAAACTTTCTCTTTGTCCTCTGAGGGTCCACCGAAAAGTACTGAGAAGGGGCAGATTAATGGGAGAAAAGACATATGTATTTATTTGATCATAGTTTCACGTGACACAGGAGCCTTTAGAATGAAGACCTAAGCTACCGGGAAAATTGTCTACTTTATGTTTAGGTTTAACAAAGTATGGACAGCTGTGTAGAAAGATGACTGAACAAAAGGGTATGATCTACTGTTAATAGACTGGGTGGGGAAACCAATAAGACCCATGTGTTTGGATTTTTCTTGGCCTCCTTGGATACGTATTTTTTTTTTTTTTCTGGGTATGGAGCAGGCCCCTCTCTGGGATGGGAGTTGTGTGACCTGTAATCAAACAAGGTAGGTCAGATAAATTTTTTGTGGCCAGTTTTGACACAGAAAGGTAGGAAGAAAGAGTAATAATTTTAGGTTTTATGGCTGGATTTGGGAAAAAGGGGGTCTGGTTTCTATGATCCCCCTTGGGAAAGAGAGATTCTAGTTTCTGCAGCTCACCTTGGGGGGAAAGGAGGACAGGAAAGGGTCAGAGAAAAACTTTTGCTTCTGAGGCCCAACACTATATACATTTAAGATAGGTAGTATTTTTTTTTTTTGGCTTTATTTTGTTCTTGCTGGATTTATCCTCTTAGAACAGTTGAGGTGGTCAAGATTTAAAAACTGTAACTCAGTTCCCTCAATTTATGGATGAGGGAGCTATGGACCAAAGCAACCAAGCAGTCACAGAGCCATGACCAGCCATCCCCTAGATTCCTGCCCTTGTGACTGTCATCCTGTCTCCAAATCTAAGCAAAGACCCTGCAATACAATGAGCACTTTTTAAAACTTCAGGTGTTACTGTATGCATTCTACCATGTTGGTGTTCACCATTCTGTTTGAAATACTGCAACTAATCCACAAAATATCATATGGGAATAAACTAGCCAGACAGAAGCATAAGGTAGCCTGAAGGGTTTCTGTACACTGCAGAACAGGAGAGAGGTGGCTTTCTGGTGACACTCCATTGGAGCTGATCCTCAACTCAGTGGAAGCTGATTTGGCCCATGGCTGTACAGATTTGTAGGAGGACTATGAACGTGCATGTGTACACATTTGCACAAACCTATAAGATTCACAATTACAAGATGGAGCAAGGGAAATAACCCTACCTCAATGAAGAAAAAAAAAAAAAGGATGAAACAGAAAAGAAATCCACAAAGGTCAAAGCTAGGTACACTAATTTCTATTGCTATACCTACTAACAATAAAGTTTTTCTCATAAATCCTAGACCAAATTCTTCATTTGGCAAATATTGTTCCAAGGTCACGATCTGGAATTGATCTCCCTCCTTCCCGTGGACCTAGGGCTGCTCTGTTTTAATGTCTATCCAGGGCTGTTTCCATGGAAACTATACTATTCCAAATATTCCTGACAAATTTGTTAATAATAATAATTTAAAATATGAAGTCTCAAACAGAGGTTTTAGGTCACTGTATTAGGCATTGCTAATTTATAGATCAAATGAATAATGGCAGAAAGTCTGGAACTACAATGCTATGCGTGATGGCGTGCCATGGAGACGAGCCCTCAGAGTTCCTGAAATGAATTGCCACAAAAAAAAAAAAAAAAAAAAAAGCCAGCTGGAATTATAACTATTCAAAAGCAAAATGTTCCAATGTGCAAAATGTTTACAATTCTACTACCTTAACTCCTTGCCAAAAATGTGTAACTTACTGTCATCCTGGTTTACAATTATTTTTCTTCTGTGCAGCTATATCTCCAGTTTTATAAAGGGAACTAAAGAGATTTGTGTTACAGAAATTTGCTTTATGGACGACTTTGCTAGAAAGTAGGAATCCTCTAAGGTGAGGGACAGACATTCAAGAAGGGTTCTCTTTGACCATTCTGTTAGTCTCAATCACTGGTCTTTCAACTTTCAGACTGCTGTTATGGGTTGAATTGTCTCCCCCAAAAAGATGTTGAAATGCTGACTCCTGTAGCTATGAATATGATCTCACTTGGAGACAGGGGCTTTGCAGATGATCAAGGGAAGATGAGGCCATTAAGGTAACCCTTAATCCAACATGCCTGTGTTCCTAAGCAAAGGGCAAATTTGGACAAGAAGACACACACAGAGGGAGAACTGCGTGTGAATCCTGAAGTCATACTCTCACAAACTACCAGAAGCTAGGAGAAAGCCCGGGAACAGATCCTTTTCTAGTGCCTTCAAAAGGAGCTTGGGCCAGCTGACACCTCGATCTTGTACTTCCAGCTCCTAGCACTGTGGGACAAGTTTCTGTTGCTTAAGTCACTCAGTTTGGGGTACTCGCTACCGCAGACCTTTCAAAGTAATAGAGCCTTTATGGTACTGCCCCTGCTTGGACAGCTAGAAAAACCTCCGTTCCCAGACTCCATACTCGAAGGAGACCAAAAGAAATATGAGGAAAGGAACCAATGGGTCAGCTATCTTCATTCCACTAACACAAATCCAGCTCGTTCCAAAATAATGCAAATAAAAAGAAATGCCTATTTAGTTTACTAATCAAAATGTACTTATAGAATAACATTCACTCATTTGAAGAGGAAAAAAATACAGTAAAAACAAAGATCCATCTCAGCAGTGTTTTCTGAATAAAATAAGTAATAAATATTTTTACAAACTTCTAAAACGGTAGTTTGATACAAGAGTAAAAAGGTTTCATGTTATCACACAAATCCTTTCTCATCTAGTATTGAACTTCACAGACGCACAAAATAATTAATTACAGTCATTTCTATTGTTCTGGTGGAAGAGAAAGAATGCATGCTGGGAACATCGAGCTATTGTTCGGATCCTTGATAAAAAGTATACTTAAAGCTGGGAGTAACACATCAATTTCAATTTATGAAAAAAAGCCATTAAATATTGGACAATTTAGCACACACATTTGACATTAAATTAAATATAAATACTATGTCTTACACCAAAGGCAACACTGGAAAATATACTACAGGATCATTTTCTATTTAAATTATAAAATATACAAAAGAAATCACAGTATCTGAAACCAACTGAATGGAGAGGGCTGTTAGTTGAATTTTTCAAGTACAGCAGGGGACCCTAGGTTAATTTTGACTTTATTTGCTTTCTACGCCCTGTTTGACAGTACTAAGGTATACTATTTTTACCTGTAATTATATTTATCTATTAATCAAGCCTGTTATATCATTGCTAAATAGAAGATTTTATTCAAATCATCCCAGGTCAAAATGAAATCAAATCATCTTTTAACATGCAGGGTATTCCCCTGAACCAAGATCCAATGGAGCTATATTTGCCTCCATTAGTTCACATCTATAATTCATATTAGTTGTTCATTTATCATTCATGTAAATACCTTTAACACTGAGAAAAAAACCTGAGTTGGTCAGTTCAAAATGAGAGTGTATCCTCTGAATAAGCAAAGCTACCCAATTATATTGTGCTTATTAGAAATTTATAAATCTTGTACATTATTCCTTTGTTTAAAACATTATGCAATATCACACAAAAAAAGGGGACTCTATCCATGGCTAAGTTATGGTATACTGACAATATATGCATATAACCCTACAGAAAATTCCACAAATTGTGTGTACCTGAACCATCTATACATAAGCAAATGCTATAGGTGTTCCATTTTACTGTACAGCACTGAATGAGGAAATTAAAACCAAATAATAATCTTCTTCTCTGTCTCACAGAGCATGTACCACAGAGAAGGTAATGAAAATGCGTATTATCCTTCTGACACTTCACCCAGACAGTGGGTGTCCTCAACCAAAGGACATAAGTGATTTCTTATTCATCTTTGTAAATGCTGCATCTAGTGCAAACACAGCAAATGTTTAATGAATGAATGAAATCTATCCTTGCCCTGTTGGAAGAATCAGCATTCCACTCTCAGTGTCCCCTCTGGTGATCCTAATAAAAAGTATTCAAGCTAAATGTGCATGTGTGGCTTGTGGAGGGGAATATCATTGCTTTAGTGCTTTGCACACAATAATTTTTTTTTAAATATTGTTGTGCCGATTTGCAGGAAGAAGAAGACGAGGGGGAAAAAAGACAGTAGAGAGGCAAAAATAAACATTTCCTGATTTTCTAACAACAGTATGTCAACCATGTATAACACGATCTAAACCAATTGTGCATACAGTACACAACCGAATGCCTGCTTGCCACGCAGATGAAAGAGAGAAGTTTCAGAGGACTGATTTCTTTAGAAGTTAATTCAGAAAACAAACCTTAAAAATTAAAATTAAATCATGTTTACCTAACAACTAAACAAACTTCAGTATTCTCATCAATTATAGAATTATTTGTTTCAGAAATAAACTTGCCAGTAATGTTTGCCTGCAAATACCATCTAAAACCAAGAAAATACGTTTTGTCAACCAAACCAGAATCTATCTAAATGTTATTCATCTAGATATGAATTAAAAATGAATTTAGCATTACAAAGCATAACTTTTTAAATTACTTATTTTTTTTAACAGTATAATTTTATTGGAAATCCATTTCTTTTCTTTTTTTGAGACAAGAGTCTTGCTCTGTTGCCTGGGCTAAAGTGCCCTGGCGTCAGCCTAGTTCACGGCAACCTCAAACTCCTGGGCTCAAGCAATCCTCCTGCCTCAGCCTCTTGAGTAGCTGAGACTACAGGCCTGCACCACCACGTCTGGCTAATTTTTTCTATTTTTAGTTGCCCAGCTACTTTTTCTATTTTTAGTAGAGACAGAGTCTCACTCTTGCTCAGGCTGGTATCGAACTCCTGACCTCAAGTGATCCTCCTGCCTTGGCCTCCCAGAGTGCTAGGATTACAGGCGTGAGCCACCGCGCCCAGCCTTAAATTAGTTATTGCTATCTTTTAATTGCATTAACTTTCTCAAACACAACAACAAGCCCCAACCATACTCCTTAGCAGACCCTTTTGGTTCTCCTCAACAAATACCTGCTTCCTCCTTTCCTCCTGGCCAGTTGCATCCCCGGTGATTCAGAGATTAGTGTTCACTAATTGAGGCAATCACAGTGATTGTAAATTCCTTCCCAGAGGGCATTGGGAAGGAACATGTGATCCAGGCTGGGCCAGTGAAACGGGGGAGGAAGTCTGTAGGGCAATTCCAGGAAGGTTTCCTCGCTCTTTCAAAGGGACATACCTAAAGAGGGGCCCTCTCTTTTCCTCTGCAGGTTGTTGGCTGTGGAAGCCCAGAATCACCACCAGCCTAAGGATAAAGGCCACACTCAGAGGACAGAAGACCCAAGAAAGCAGAGGAACAGAACTGCACCACGTTGGAGCCTGCCAATGGGACTTCTTTTAATATGAACAATAAACCTCCTTACTGTTTCAGTCATTTTGAATCGGGTTTCCTATTCTTTGCCATCGGAATCATCCTAATGGATCTAAGCCACATCCATACCCAAACTTGGAATTATCATTTATTTTCTCTTCCAAATTATCCACAAGCATCTTTATTCTCACAATCATACTGCACATAAATTTTGTACCTATCCTTTCCCCTTGACACTATCATAATCATTTTTATATTTTATATATATAATCTTTACACTTATGACTTGAGTATCTGCATATCCATCAAATGAAGATACCTCAGAGTGGTGCCTTATCGCTGGCTATTTCAGTTTCTCCCCACAGTTCTAAGCCAAGTGACTTTCACAAAGCTTATCTTACACACACATGACGGTGATCACGTAAGTATATACATCCCCAACAATAGCTCGTAAAAGGCAATAGTAAATGGATCTTTTTGCTTCTTTAAAAAAAAAACTCTTCAAACTAGTTAAGAGTCATATAATGACCCCAAATCTAAGTATTTTACATCTGCCTCTGCCTGAAAAGCAGATTGAGCTCAATATTTAAAATTCAGCCAAGAAATGTCTCAAATCTGGTATTGCTAATAAATGTTTTCCAGCACCTGCTACATAGATTCAAGATGCAGCATTAAAAGCGGGGAGGACGGCTCTGAGCTAACTTTTTAATTAACGTGCACTTGAAAGAACAGATGGACTTCAAAGAGTATAGCCTGTAAACCGTAGTATTTGGCCACATATCCGCTGTCCCTTTTGATTCGAGAATTGGGGCGGGTAGGCGCACATGAACAGATTAGCACGACGTGACAAAAAGATCTATGAATCATTCTCTCTTGTAAAATCTCAATTATTAGAGCTTTGTCATTATTCTGCCTGTTTTACCCATCAGTCATCAGCCACCTATGGTGGAGTTCCACTTGGCTGCTTGTATAAAAGGGCAGTTCCCAGGGCACTGCCAAGCAAGCTGTCCCGTCTGCCCTGCCACCCAGAGTCTGGGAAAGCGATGGCCTTCCTTGTCAAGAAGCACTGCTGCAAGCTATCACTGGGGGAAATCAGTTGCCTAGCGATTCTTCCTGTAGAAATGTGAAAACAACCTAGTTCACATTCTGTTAATAACCATATTCCAGAGAATTAGGTCGTTATTATCCTGCACTGCTCAAATAAAAACCAGGGTCACCATTTTCTAAAACCACACGAACAGTTACCATCAGCACGCCCCATGCCTCCTCCTAAGCCTAACAGGGTTAAGTCACAGAATGGTGGGCTCAGGGGTCAGGTGCAGTGGCTCACGCCTGTAATACTGTCACTCTGGGAGGCCGAGGCAGAAGGCTCACTTGAGCTCAGGAGTTCAAGACCAGCCTGAGTGAGACCAAGACATCATCTCTACAAAAAAAAAAAAAAAAGCCAGGCCGGGCGTGGTGGCTCACGCCTGTAATCCTAGCACTCTGGGAGGCCAAGGTGGGCGGATCGTTCTGAGCTCAGGAGTTCGAGACCAGCCTGAGCAAGAGCGAGACCCCGTCTCTACCAAAAATAGAAAGAAATTAATTGGACAGCTAAAAATATATATAGAAAAAATTAGCCGGGCATGGTGGTGCATGCCTGTAGTTCCAGCTACTTGGGAGGCTGAGGCAGTAGGATTGCTTGAGCCCAGGAGTTTGAGGTTGCTGTGAGCTAGGCTGACGCCACGGCACTCGCCCCAGGCAAGAAAGTGAGACTCTGTCTCAAAAAAAAAAAAACCAGAATGGAGAATGGTGGACTCAGTCTACATCGTCACTCAACATTATGCATTCTAGGTGAGTCCTGACTCCCAGGGGTTTTTCCTGACTGTGACAGAGGGTTTTAGCATCCAAATCACCTTGACTGCTCATTAGAAATGCACGTTCCTTTTTTTTAATTTCAAAATATTAAGGGAGTACAAATGTTTTGTTATGTGGATACCATTTATAATGCTTAAGTCAGGGCTTTTAGTGTGCCCATCATCCGAATAGTGTTCATTGTACCCGATAGGTTTTTACCCTTCCCATTCTCCTCCCTCCCCCTTCTTGATTTCCAATGACTTTTACATCTCTTTATGCCCACGTGTGCCAATTGATTGGTTTCCAATTATTAGACAGTACATGTGGTGTTTGCCTTTCCATTCCTGAGATACTTTACTTAGGGTGACAGTCTCCGGTTCCATCCAAGTTGCTGTAAATGACATTATTTCATTCCTTTTTATGGCTGAGTTGTACCCCATGGTGTGTATATATATATATACATATATGTATATATACCACATTTTCTTAATCCACTCATGAATTGATGAGCACTTGGGTTGATTCCACATCTTTGCAATTGTGAATTGCGCTGCAATAAACATTCAAGTGCAGGTATCTTTCTGATAAAATGACTTCTTTTCCTTTGGGTAGATACCCAGTAGTGGGATGGCTGGTGCAATGGCAAATTTACACAGAAATGCACATTCCATTCCTGACCCAGATCTGAGAATTATTCAGGGCCTTTGGGGCTACAGTCTAGGAATCTGCATTTTAGCAAGCCCCTAGGGGATTCTAACACTCATTATGAAAACTAATTCCCTGGGCTGATTCAGGGTATTCCAATCCCCAGACAATTTAAATTTGCAAGTTTCATAAAACCAGGCCCAGGTATCATCACCTTTCCTGCTCTCTGCCATTTGAGCCACTGGGACGTCCACACCCTGCCCAGGCTTACCTGAGATCCCCGCCCTGCCCTTCAACTTGGCTTCAACCAACTCTCACCACGAGGGCACCAACTTCCTCATTTCTCTCGATGCAACTACATGCATGACTCTGGCCACCAGTTTATTTTTTAAACAATTACTATAAATTGTTCTTTTGTTTTGCCCTGGTTTTTGATAAAGAAAAAAAAACTGGATATTTTTAAAGCATAAAAGACTGGAAATCATGTGCATTGGACCAAACATAATTCCCTTCCTCTCTTCCTTTTAGACTAGTCCATAAACTACAAAATGAGTGTTGCTAGACAGCACAGAGATTTCTACATCTGTTTACAAGTAAAGAACTAGAGCAAAATGAGCTGTGAAGTGAAAATGTACATATCCAACCCTGTTTTCTCCTGCATGCCTGGTAATACACCTTCTGGTATTTTCATTTGTAAAATGCAGGCATTCCCTCACGAGATGGCTCTGAGAAGTGAGAGAGAACATGCGCATAAAATGCTCAGTCCAGCACCCAGCACGGAGTGAATGCTCGGCGGGTCTTTGCTGTTGTCACCAGGCCAGCTTATTTTGTGGACATGCTCAGAGCTGGAAAAATCTTTTAAATTAATCTATTCAAAATCTGCTTTTCTCCACATGAAGAAACCAAAGCTCTAGGAGTTAAGAGTCTTACCCAACAGTGCACAGCTACTGGCACAGCCAAGGCAGACAGCAGTGTTTTTAAAGCACAATCCAATATTCTTTCCACCACTCCATGATGCTGTCTTTCCCACTGAAACGTAGGCCCAAGAAAGCCACAAGGTTCAGAACACGGCAGTCATCTCGAAGGTATGGGTTATGTCCAATCAGATCGAGAGGAGTAAATGACAGAATGAGAAGCTCTGGTTACCAAGATCGAGTCTGTGAGAGAAACTGGATTATTACACAGCTGATTGCTCCTATTTTTTGTGGTGGTGGGGAGGGCATTTCTCTCCCATCTTAGGTGGTTTCTTTAGTTTCTCTTGTGTTCAATCACTTTATTCCAGGAAGTAAATATAACTATTATGCAGTGTTTAAGGTTTTTGTCTGGTGAGAGTTAGCTATGAACATAAAGGCATTGAAAAGATTTAAATTTCTATTCACTTAAGAGGGTGGGACGGTTGGGAATCCAAAGATCAGCTACTCTCATTTGGAACATGAAGCTGACTTATGTGTCAGAAAGAGTACTCTCCATCTTATCCAAATGCCTACCCCTCTAGATCACTATAATTTTTTAACTTCGAATTCCCTTTTTTTTTGAGTATATGCTTATATACATTTTAGGAGAAGTTGTATATTCTTTGCTATACAATTATTTCCCAATAATTTTCCACCCATATCTAGTTCTAAAACTAACAATGCCATCACTTAATTTTATATGTTAGTTGTGGAAAATGAGGATTAGCTAGCAACATCAGGAGATAAAAAGTTGGGAAGATATTTTAGGTTTGTAATAATAAAAGCATCACATTAATAAATTTAATGGAAATGAATAATGAACAGTGCTTCATTTTGAATTGTTGGGATTTTGTTTAAGAATGAATATGAAAAAAATGTCAATGTTGGCTAAATATGAGATTTTATGCAAATAATCTCTTACAGTAAATAATGAGACAATGCCAGGGCTCTTTGCTTGATATCACCTCAAATTCTTTATAGCCACATTGGCATTCTGTCCATGAAACAGGAGTACAGCGATGACTTCATTCTCTAGGATGAAGGATAATTGATCTTAACCTTCCTTCCTACCGCTTCCCCTTAACTCAAAGCACTAATGCAATTGAAGGCACAGATAAATGGAATTTCTGTAGGGAAAGAATGACATTGTGAAAGCTAACCTCCAAGTTACCCCCAAAAGGTACAACGTACATGTTTCAGGATCTCAACTCACGAATCCTTTGCCCCACAGCTTGGATGGAAAGCTGCCAAAAATTTTTTTGA
This sequence comes from Indri indri, assembly GCA_004363605.1. Lineage (NCBI taxonomy): Eukaryota > Metazoa > Chordata > Mammalia > Primates > Indriidae > Indri > Indri indri. The sequence continues at coordinate 23,828 of RJWJ010003345.1, forward strand.
AGGGAAATTCAAGCTTTGAAGTACGTAAAGTTTTTCTTCCTCGGTTGTTAAAGGAAAAAAAAAAAAACCTAACATTAAATAAAATCCCAACAATTCAAAATAAAGCACTGTCCAAAGGCAGATTATTCATTTGCATTGAATTTATTAATGTGATGCTTTTATTACTACCTAAAATATTTATTAAACCTAAAATATCTTCCCAACTTTATCTCCTGACGTTGCCAACTAATCCCAATTTCCCACAAATAACAAATAAAATTAAGTGATGGCAATCTAGAAAACTGCATGCCTATATCAAGTTGCTTGTTCAGCAAGAGTTACCACTCTTACCTACTTTCCTGTTCTTTTTTCTCCACTCACTAATGATATTTACCATACAGCACCCAAGAATGTAAACAGCATTGCATTCTGACCCCAGAATTTTGCCCTATGTTTTCACATAGTGATCAATGGTGGGATTAAGGCAAAAATTGCACCACATTTTGCCAAATCAGGGTCTAAAGAAAGGAGGGAAGGTTACTGATTGTCATTTTATATGTAATATTTCCCTTTCCAACACAAGTAACATACAACTTGATCTCCTCTTTTGCTTTGCCCCCTTTATGTAAATATGGTCACACCCTCCAGGCAAGGCAAGGTGATCTAGAAAACAGACACCCAATGCACACACGTCCACCCAGTGAGCGCGCACACACGCACACACGCACACACAGAGTGGCCAGAAGACAGAGCATATCCAGAAACCCAGAGCTCAGCACCCTGCGTGGACACTGTCACCCCTGACAACCTTCACACACAGCACACCTGGCTGACTTACGCCCCAAGCACCTCCTTGGTAACTCGGCGGCGGCCCCCATCACCCGCAAACCCGCAACACCGCCCCGCGCTCACCGCGCCCGCAGCCGCAGTAGCCCCAGTCCGCCTTGCCGCGGCCGGTCCCGTAGAAGCACCAGGGTCTGCCCGCGCCGTCGGGGCTCCGGCAGACGTTGTCGCGCTGCCCGCGCAGCCGAGCCCAGCCCGCCGGGGGCGGCCGCTCCAGGAAGGGCGGCACCTCGGCCCAGCGCAGACACGGGGCGCCCAGGTCCGTCGCGTTGGCCCCCGGCTGGCCGGCGGGGCAGCCCCCGGGGTGCAGGCGCGGGGCGCGCGGGACGGCGGGTGGCGGAGGCGTCCTCTGTGGCCGCTGCTGGGCGGGGAGGTAAGAAGGGTACCGGGGACCCGCGGGGGGCGAAAGGTGGTGGCGGTGGTGGAGGGGATCACTGAGCACCGGGTCAGAGCCGACCGCTTCGGGGAGCGCCCCTAGGATCAGAGCCACCGCCAAGCGGGCGAGCGCCATGGTGCGGGCGCCGCGGGCTTCGGTCCATGCTGCCCGCGGCTCGGGCTCCGCAGGGGCGGAGAGGAGGGGGCGGGGCCGCCGCGTCCCCCGAGTGCCCGGCCCCCGCCCCCCGCCCCCGCCCCCGCCCGCGGCGTCTGGAGCCCCGCCGGCCGGGACGTGGCCGTGGCCGGTGGAGAGGACCCGGGCCGCGGGCCAGAGCCCCAGGTAGCCGAGCCGGACCGCCCCGCATCCCGCCGCGCCCGGCCCGGCCGAGCCCCAGGGCGCCAGCGCGGAGACCGTCCCGCCCGCCCCCACCCTGGCTCCCAGTCCCCAGGAGGTCTCTCCTCCACCCCTGTCCCGTGTCTTCTTGTCTCTGTTTTGAAACCTTTACAAAAGTGTGGGTGGATTTCGATGCAACTCCCCCTTGGCAACTCTCCCCCGGCATCTCCCAGGAAAGAAGTTATCCGCGAGGGGTGTTCAAGCCCCTCCACGGAACTGTGAGCTCTTCAAGGGCAAGACCACACTGTGTTCAGCGTGACATCCCCGGGCTTAGCACCTCGCCCCCGTAAACAATTGCTGAAATTAAATTCCTGGACCGGCCCAGGGAAGGGAGCTTGAGCCTTCCCACTTCCTGCCTCCCACTTTCCACCCGGTGCCCTGGACACCAGTTGTTTGGTTATTATTGGGATTCGGTGAGGTCCTCTTAATACCAAATTTCCTCCCTGCCCAGAGAAGGCTTCATCTGTCCCGGTCTCCATCCCAGCCAAAAGGTCCACCCCTCTGACACCTGCCTCGTTTTTTAGCAGGGCAAGGGGACTTGAGTGAAGCCTATTCCTGTGCCCTTAGCTTAGAGGAGCCCTTTTGACACTCTACCCGCTGCACGGACCCCACCCTCTGATCCCCCCCCAAAAAAAGTTGGCTTAGAATTTTTTAAAAAAATCACTGGAGCTGCATGTTTCAGAATTTCCCCTTTCAATTGTTTCTGACTATGCCACTAAAGTTAAACAAGGAAAAGAAAGCCCACAGAGAACGTAGTGTTTACTTTCTGGCATGATCGTGTTTCATTGTGAGGGAGGAATCCTGGCCCATTGTAGAATTTACTCTGAATTTCAAACTTGAACAAAATTTAAATGTTTCTTCTTAAAACCTGGGTTTCGATTAAAAGCTGAATTAATTCCCCACACCTAGCTTTAAATAACTCATCTTTGATTTTTGTGAATCATCTTATTGGCTTTTATTTTTCACTCCTTTCAATGAAATATTTGATTTTACTTCAGAGAGAGTTGGCTAAAAGGAATGATATTTACTCAAGATGTTTTTATTCCAGATGCTTTTACCCATTATTTTGTTTTTTTAATAATACTTTCCTGGTTCCAAAAACAGTTAAAACTGTACTTGTGAGTACTCTGGGAGGCCAAGGTGGGAGGACCGCTTGAGGTCAGGAGTTCAAGAGCGGCCTAAGCAAGAGTGAGACCCACCCTATCTCTGTAAAAAATAGAAAAATGAGCTGGGCATGGCGGCCCACGCCTGTAGTCCCAGCTACTTGGGAGGCTGAGGCAGGAGGATCGCTTGAGCCCAGGAGTTTGAGGTTGCTGTGAGCTATGACGACGACACTGTTCTCTAGCCAGGGCAGCAGAGCCAGACTCTGTTTCAAAACAAAAAAAAGAAAAGCCCAAAAAACAACACTGAAAAAAACCCTGTACTTGTGGAAGAGAATAAAAGATAAAATACCTATGTGGGGCAGTCTATTTGCTTATGTTACTAGGGTTGACAGAGTTCACCAATCACAGATTCTTGAAATACCCGGTGACAGTTGTCATCGCAGGCAGCCCTCTTCCTTCCTGATTGTCTTTCCCACCTTAGGCTGCACACTCAATGGCCTGGGAGGGCTCATCTCGGGATGGTGGCTGGCTTGCTTGGACCCTGATCCCCTCCGGTCCTTACAAGACCCCCACACCGCTTTCACACTTCCCGCAGGCAGACCCAATGTTCACACCTTACAGAGAGGTGTGAGCGGGAAGTGAATAAAAGAAAAGATTGTTGGAACTGAGCTCCAGAGAGCAATGTGACTGGGTGTTCTGGCCTCTCCTTGGGCTCCCTGCACTGAAGAGGAACTGAAGGCTCTCCAAGGCCTCCCTAAACCTAACTGATTATACGGTTGATGTGTACACAGTGGAGTTACCCACAGAAAATTCCACATCTGGATTTCACCATTTACATTTTAAAATATACCTTTTTTAGAAAATAAAGTGGCATTTATGTAAGTAAACTATGGATTTGAGGGCCTCAACTTGGGTTTTGCCTTCTATTTGGAAGGCAAAGTGTGATTTAAATGGATCTGTTCTTCACATATGACCCCTTCTCTGCTAATATTTTCCCTTCCTCTCTCTTTTCAGTCCTCCTCGTTGCTACCACCATGCAGATGTTTAGAATTGCAGTTGCCAGTTCAATCCCTGAAATGCATTCTCCCTGCCACCCATCACACCACAGCGTGAAGGAAGCGGGGAGGGAGGTTTGCAGGAAGAAACCCTGTCCTTCTACTCTGTGAGGCCACCACCTAGGCACAGCTCCTCCTCTGACTCTCTTCAGCTTCCGTCAAGATGCCAAAGCCAAAGGAGGAGGCAATTCCAGCTTGTCACCCTGCGGGAACCCACAGCCGATCCTCTGCCGTCCCTTCCCCTCAGCAACAACAAAGGAGCAAGGAAAGGGAACAGAAAGAATTGACACCTTGCAGGCATCCCCACCACAATGCTGGGGAGTCCCCAGGAGGCCCCCAAACCCCCCCCCCCGCCCCGTGTCACCCCAGTCACCTCTGACTCCTTCAAGCAAAAGCAAACTCACTGACCTGGGGAAGAGTTCCGTTCCCTCTGGCCTCACAGCCCGCCCGGTGCAGCCAGGCCCAGACCACGCTGGGAAGCTACAGGAGTGGGGAGGGGTCTCCCTGCCCACAGGCAGCAGGCAGGGTGGGCAGTCTTGGCGGGGGCGGGGGGGGGGTGCACACACCTGCACATGTGCGCTTTCCCATGGCAACTGTGTCACAAATGAGCATTTGGTTCCACGGTGGTTTAGAGATCATTTTACTTCACATAAGTGATGGGCTGAATAGCTCTTGTGTAGTTTGATTTGGAAACGTAACCAATATGTATAATATTTTTACAGAATTCCAAAAATCAATATATGAAATAACTTTTGGAAAAGGCCCATTTACAATTTAGATACTCCCTGTATTTGGAAAAGCTAAGAGCTTTTAAGCAGATGGTATAAAAGCAGTTTTTACTTTTACAACTCCAATTGCAAAAAATTTGTTAAAAGAACACTGAACATTGCTCTTTCACATCAAAGGGGGGAAAAATCAAATAATAGGAGGGCCTGTCTAGGGTCTGTGGGAGATCCAGAATTATAAGACATCATCAGGCCTTTAGAGGGCTGAAAGACAAGTAAATGACAATATAATATTTAATTTAAAATTCAAGAAAATAAGAGAAACATCCAGGCAATAAGTGATGAATTGCTACATTAATGGCACAGAGATTCAGATCAGAAGTCCCCTGTTAGCAGGGGGATCTCTGGCAGTTGAGGTGAAGTTTATACCTCTGCCTTGTATTAGTAACACTCTACTCTGCCCATTCTGAGCCTTGAAGAGGTCTGAGGACCAGTGATCGCAGCAACAGCAATCCTGTTAGGCTGTCGACCTTCTAGATGGTGTCCAAGGGGAAAAGAAAAGTTCTAGTGACTCATTGTGTCCATAATACCCTTAAGGGTCACTTGGTCTCTATTTGTCTTATTGTTTAAGGTTGAAATTTATGAAATGTAACAAAATGCTTTTATAGTTTGAATTTATTCTTTAAAATTCACCTAAACTTGATATAATTAATATATGAAGTCTGTAGAAATTAGTTCTACAGACTCATATTCAGGGTTGCCCAAATTATATGTACTAATAGGTGAGGAATATATGTAGATATGAATATATAGTTCTAAAAACACATTGGCTTCAGAATAAACCGTGCTTAGTCTGACTCTAGCCTTTAATTCCGGGGGTACCTTAGACAAGTTCCCTTGCCCCCCAAGCTGAAGGCTACCCATCTGCGAAAAGGGAGCAGCAACGGTACTTGCATGATAAATCCCGAGAGGGAACAGAGCGGTCCATAAATGTCAACTATGGAATGGTGACTAGCATCAGTAATTGCCTTTCAATTCTTAACCCCACAAACTAAGTCACCCTGTGAAAACCTACATCCTTGAGGCAGGAAGTTTGTCCAGATTTCCCTCCCGCTGTGCCTGCCTCTCACTGCCCCTGGGCGATTTCCCCTCTGAGACTGGTGGCTGTGGGCTGCCCTGGAGCTCATGCCAGCTCTTGGCCTCTCCCGTGCGGCCTCTCTCTCTCTCTTCCTCCCAGCAAGCCTGCTCCTGAAAGCCAGAGATACACACTGCAGGTCCAAACACTTCCTGAGAAGTTTGCCCAAGTGTAATGAGTGGTTTCCGAATCCCTCAGCCTTCTAGTTGCAAGTGGAAGGAAGGAAAAACAGCACCAGAACTGCTTGCCAGTGATCTGGAATCACGGAGTCTTAGTGCCGAAAGGGACTTCGAGCTCCAACTTGCTGTCAAATGCAAGCATCCTTCCAGAACTTCCTGACAAGTGGACCTCCAGTTATTTCTTGAAAACCGATCATGGGAGAAATTCCCACTTGGGAGCCAGCGCACTCCATTTCTAGAAAGTCCGAATTGTTGGAACAGCATTTTCTTCTACAGACCCAGAAGTTACCTCCAGGTAGAAATCCATTTTATCTAGCTGTGATTCTGGCTCTATCCTCCTATGGCTTTGGGGTGGGGGGGTGAGGGTTAAGGGGGAAGTAACAGCTTTGGAATCCAGCCCACCTGGGTTCAAATCCCTGTTAAATTAATTAGCATCTTGGCCTCCAGGGGGTGCCGAAGTCTCCTTTCTCTCCCACCTCTAGCCTCAAGAAAGATGTGCTGATTTGGAGAGGGCAGATCCAAGAAGAGTAATCAGTGCAGGTTACTCGAGACCCTTAGTAATAGTATTATTGCGTAGGGCATAAATAAGTCTTTGTAAGCATAAATAATTGATTACATATTTTCCCTCCTTTTGCTTAGTGTGTTTGTCTTTACTTCATCATTGGAATTTTAAGAGCCATGAAGCTGAGATTTGGGTATGGGTTGAAGAGAAAGGGAGGGAAAGACACTGCTTAGCCATTTAGTGTAACTACGAGGAAACTACTATGGGACCTGGGGGCATAAAAGCTTACGTTTGGGCCTGTCCTCTAACATGTAAATGTCTTCTGGGTAACTCACTGGGAGAGGGGAGGCAGAAAGATACAATTTACGGATCCTTGATGATCCATCAGTTACTGCCAATCTCTCTATAGTTTGCCCGTCTCTTATATAGAGATAGCAATTCTACTTTACAGAGTTGTAAGAATTAAAAATACTATGTTCATGTTGGACACTGAGCAAATCACTTTCATTTTAGTATGTGAAGACAATGATGAGGGCTTTCTCTGCTTTTTCTGGACTAAATATACCATCATTCCTTCTACCACATCTAACTTTCACGCCTCACGCTGGAACCACTTCTCTGCTTTAACGCAAGTGTAGCAATATCCCCATTAAACTATAGTTCACAGGGTTAAAAACAATACCTCAGATATTATTTGACCACAGCCGATTTCAATGGAATAAAAATGTTGCCCTAAATAACCACACTAGGATTTCATTAACTTCTTCATAGCCACATACCATTTTGTTCTTACACAATAAGCACGAAGTTACCTAAATTTTGTCAGCCTGACAAAGTTCTCCACATTCTGTGGAAGCCCTGTTCAAACTGTGAAATCTTCCCTGACCAAATTCTGCTCTCAAAATATGTTGCCCTGACACTCTGTACACGCAGGATTTCCCAATCATGGTAACAGTGCCCCGGGGTTGTCATTATAAGCTCCTTAATGGAAAGAATTATCTACTTCACAGGGATTGGCCTTGAACTGACAGCCAATAAACAGCCTTTGAACAAATGAAGTCTTCAAGGAAAATGCAAATGAGCCTTTTTCACTTTTTTATAATACGGTAGTATAGAGTCTACAGAACAGATCATAAACTAGCAGCCTGCAAGATGCATATGCCACTCAGATATATTTTGTTTGCTATGAACTCATTTTAAAATTTAAATTTCATACATCCTTTAAAACTCAGTAGCTCACACATGAAATTATAGATTATAGATGATTAGCTTCCCGTGCATAACTGTTAGAATGCTTTTGGCTGCAAGGAAAATAAACCTTAACTCAAACTGCCTTCACATAAGGTATTTTAAAGGACCACGTAGGTCTCATAAGACAGGAAGCGCCACATTCGCCGGGTTTGATTACTCCAGTGTCTAACTGTGCTGTTGAGATCTCAAGCTCCTTGTCACTCTCTGTTCAGTTCAGATTGCACATGGCAAGACATCACCTTTAGATAGATCTCTGTTCAGAGGAAGAAGAGAGACTTGTTATTTCTATGCCTCTTTTTTAGGCATAAAGAAATCTTTCTCAGAAGCCTCCTAAGAGATTCCTCCTCAAATTTTGTTGGCCAGAATTGGGTCAAATGCCTGTTCATGAAACATTCCCTGGCAGGAAGGGTCAACTTCCTATGATTAGCTTGGACTGATTATCTGGGGTATAATAAATGCTTGGGAAGAGATCGACCTATGTGTACTACACCTTGAAAAATCAAAAGATCTGGCAACATTGCAACCCAAATACCCGCGTGGCAACAAATGTCCATAGTTGTTTGAGTCCTGGGACCTAGAGAATAGTCCTCGATTCACCATGGTCACCCCCTACCTGGCCTTTGTAAGCATTTGAGTTTACCATACCTAGTTTATGCTTTATCTGGCCATTTCATGCTAAGTTATGAGGTTTCATGGGTATTTCAGACTAGGGATTCTGGATGCTAATGATGAGTGGGTAATTGTGTTAGTTATCTATACATTGTAACAAATTATTCCACAATTTAGTGGCATAAAAGAACAGGCATTTGTTATCTCACAGAGTTTCTGAGGGTCAGGAATCTGGGTGTGGCTAATCTGCAGGGTTCTGTCTCAAGGTCATGAATTGGGGTGGGGGGGTGTAAATGGCGCTGCAGTTCTTTGAAGGCTTGACTATGTTCTGCAAAATTGCTCTAAAACAGAGAATTTAAAGATAGACTGTATTTGTAACGTGGCCATATGTATTTTCCAAACGCTAAGTGTCTTGCAAATGCATTGTCAATTAAACAATCATTTTACGTAAAACACATGGTCAGCTCCAAGCAAAAGTGTTCTAATTTCCCCGCAATTAAATCTCCCACTCTATAACCAGACTCATTCTTGGTCTATTATTTGTCTGGCTGCAAGAAAGCAAAAGATTTTATCCATGAATTCAGGTATCCAGACTCCTATTAGATGACTCCAGAGCATACCAGCTGCCTGACAAGGCTTAATGTGTCAACCAGTCTGGAGTTACTAACGTTTTAATGGGGAGAGAAGAATGCATGGAACGGACAAAGGATTTCAGGCACCCCCTGAACTGAGTCCCAGGGGAGCAGGAATTTGGGTAAGGAAGATAATTCCTAAAAAGATATCACTTGTAAAGCCATCTGTATTAGAATATGGCTAAAAACAAAGAAACGTAAAACAAAACAAAAACAGTCATGGTTTAATTTGATGAGAAGATTACCAAACTTTTGGGGTAAAATTATATTTGCTATCTGCAAGACAAACAACTCTGAGCATTTTGTAATGCAACAGAGTTTCCTGTCCAAGATATCAAGCTACATATATTTCTATTGCTTCCCTGTGCAACCTCAACCAAACAAAAAAACCCAAAGCATCAAAAGGCTTATATGTGTGCATAATACAGCCATAACAACTGGAAGCAAAATTTGCTAGTAGAGCTAAAATCAGAAAGAATTTCTTTCTCCCGCCTCTCGCATAAAACAGTTACATTGTGAAGGCGACTTGCCCTCCTTTTGGTGCTGAAAGATTGATACAGTTTTGAAACAGAGACTCATTGGCAGTATTAATAGCTGAGTTGTGTAATAAAACACACTCAGGGAATTAAAACTATGACGCTACCCCAGACTAGTCTTTATTTTTAGAAGGCTTAGAAACCTCTGTCCAGTGTAAGAAGCCTTTGCATATGACTTAATGTTTGCTGCTATCAAATGGTCATTAGAAAGATGAAATGTGGTCAGTCAACAAGAAAGACAGTACTTGGCACAAAGCATTAGTTCTTAATATGTTGGAGACCACAGCCAAGGCCGAGCAGACAACTTTATAGAAGATGTTGGGTTCCATTGAGTTTGAAATAAGAAATTGTAATTAGTAAGGTTTTGTTCTGTGAAATAATGGCTATTAATATGATGCACATAGCTTGTGGAATGCTTGTCTTCAGAAATATTTTAAGTAAATTACTTCAAAGCATCAACAATAACTTTGAATGACATTAACCTCTGGACCTTAACTAACTCAACAGGGCATATAATGATTAATGTTTAAACACTGAAAATCAACACAAAAACCTGAAAAATGACACGAATTTTAAGAAGATAAATAATAACATGACTTTCAGTTTTGATCATGATACATAGCTGTCTTTGGAGGCTACGATTTTGTGCTTCGTGATTTTCTATACTCTTTTGTTTTCAAAATATGTTTGCTAAAGATCTTCAAAGCGAAAGTGCAAGCACAGCAAAAATACCTTTAATGTACACCCATCTGGCAGCATCCATTTGATCACTTAAAGATGTACTGACTTTTTCATAAGGAAGGAGGATTTTTCCCAAGTGGTTGGATGGATTTGTGTAAGCAAGCTCTCGAGGGAGGTATGGGATCTTATTTATTTCTCGATCCTCATTTAATGTAAGCTGCTCAATAAATATTTTTCACTGACCCTATCACCAGTCTCTTACCTAGTTCTCTTGATGGTCGGTGGATTGATTTCTTTTGTGAGATGGTTGCTGGAGGTAAATGCACAGAATGCAGTGAATACAAGGTTCCAGGGATTTTTTTTTCCCTGCAAATTCAATAGGTTTTTATGGGAAATGTCAATAAAAACAAAGAAAACTGACTTTGTTTAGAATATATTATCTTATTAAAAACATGCACTTTCCACTACCTCTTCTTTCTAACACCTTCAGAAAGTGGATTCTATAATATTATCAGTTCTAGAGGCATTGAATCCAAGGGATGATAAGCTCTACAATTTGTAAAAGTGTCCAGAGATGAATTTGGAGCAATGACAATTTGAAAAGTGCCTTAAGTGGTCAGAGTAAATCAGACAAATGCTAAATCAATCATAGACCTCGTATAACCATACTGTATTGCTTTTTGCAAATACAGGAGGACACTGGGGTTTCACCGTTTTTTTGTATCACTTCACTCTAGCCCATGGGGATCATGAAGTTGCAGTTTATTAAACAATCTAAAAACATTGGAATGGAGTATAAATTACTATATATAAATTAGCAAGAAATGAAGCATGCTGTATTCAGGAAAAAGAAATGACTAGATCAGATATTTTGGGAAGTTAGATAGTAGAAAAGAGAATGTTATTAACAATACTGTTATATTTCAAGAAGAAACTCTCATTGTCTACACCTGATTATTCATAAACCTAAGTATCTCTAAGGGGATTGAGAATTTTTACCATTGCTTGGTTTTTACTTGCAAGGCTTAGAACCAGATTATTTGCTCTTTTTGTACATCTTACTAAGTATCTGGCATGATTTGTTCCAAACTAAACTGTGTTGTAAATACTAAATCAAATTTCAGATGAACAAAAAAAGAACAGATGATAAAGAGGAACTGTAAACAATAAATCTAATAGATAAATATTAAATTTTAAAATGCATCCTTGTTTCCCCAGATTTGCCTACTGAGCCAGAGCTCACAGCCAGAGCTTGCTTTAAGGGCACCCAGCTTGCAGGCAGGGAGGGGAAGCGTGACTGGGCAACTTAGGTTAAATAGTGAGAGCTGACGTCATTTGAACGCTTACTCTATTCAAGTCCCTGCACTAAACACATTATCTATCGTTCCTTTAACATATGCTTATAGAATCCTTCCCAAATCCTGTAATGCAGGCATTATTATCCATTGAAAAGAAAAAAGAAAAGAAAACTGAGGCTCAGAGAGTTTAATCAACTTGCTTAAATCTATCTAGGTAGTGAGTGACTGAGATGATATACCTAGGCAGGTCCATAACCACTTCATTAAAGAACAGAAAATGAGTTTATTTTCAATTAAATTATCCTAATTGTTATCTTCCACTATAAAATTCAATACAGATGCTCAATTCACTATTTCTCAAAGGCAAAGAGCCTAGCAGGCTTCATGAACCTACAAGGCTGTGTTAGACTGCAGGCCGGAGTCGGGTTTTGGTGAATCGCAGCCATGCACCCCTGCAATTTAGCAAAGTACACTTGAAGGACTGAAATTCTCCAGGCCCCTGGTGACTGTGTTGCCAGGCAGGTGTCTGTCTGCACTTGAGCTCCAGCTGAATGCGGAAAACCGAATGGGAATGTCGTACCTAATGAGAGACCACCAAGAGCCACTGAACCGAGTGCCTGACCCGGTTATGCTTTTGTCGTATAGGTGAGTTTTCGTGGCATGATTTGGCAGCTACTGCCACAAGCTATGGGCTCAGATAGCTTGTGTTCAAATCCATCTCAGAAGCTTAATTGTCAACGTGACCATTTGGGCAAGTTCCGTACCCTCAGTCTCTTGGTCTGCTGAAAGTACAACCAAGAAGCAGCCTTTGTCTCTGTCTATAAACAACTGTAGAACAGCAGTGAGTTTCTTCAAGCAGTTGGGGACAGCTTGTTGCTGAAGAGATGGGGGTTATTAGCTAGTGAGGTTTAGTTAGTATGATAATGAGGGCACAAGGGAAATTTTCAAAAAACAGTTGGGTTTTAATTAGATAATGCGAATTTAGCTAAGAAGAGGCATAGACCACAAATATCAAAAGACAAGAGCTAGTACTGTAACCTAACAACACAGCGGTGAAAGGTAGTAAGAAACAAATAAACATAAAGGTGAAATAATTCAACCTACAATGCCAAAACAGTACTCAAAATTCTCCATTTCATTAAGAAAGGTCTCAAATAGTATGATAGGGAATCACTTATATTTTAGAAAAATGTTAACTATAAATAATTCTAATGGAAAAATCAAGCACTATTCTGACTAGTGGCTTAAAAGTCTGCCTTTTGTGTCATTTGGAAGCAACAGGGCCCACTGTTTAATTAATTACTGGTAAAGATAAATCACCTTAACATATGTTATCTCAATTAATCAACCCAGCAACCTTTGCAAGATAGACATTTTCCCATGAGCACACTGAGGTTTAGTGAGGGCAAATACCACACTGCACCTTAAGAGGTGAAACCAGGACCAAAGCGCTTGTCTTCACCGTGGTCCTGTGTGGCCACCTTGCATGCAGGAAACTCTCAGGCAGTGAGAAGGTCCCAAGATTTCGCCTCATCGTGAAACAGATATGTTCAGTAGTTTGTGAGCTTGCTAGTGAAAAGCTAAGTGAACACAAAAATATGAGAGCACAGAGGTTTAAAAAAACCTAAACAAAGCCAGTGGATTTCAGAGTCTGGGGCCTTGTCTGGTTTCTTGGTCGGTGATAATGAACTTATGAACCTCTCAGAAAAACAGAGACATTTGTAGGGGAAAATATGTAAAACATGATAATCCTTTGGACTGTTCTTATAAAATATAGCCATCTCTCTCAGACAGCCACATTAGTCATGACCTATACATTCTTTTTAAAGTACATCATGGAGTGCATTTAAAGTTACAAAATGTGTTACTCAGGGCAGAAATAGAGTAACAGTTGTTATGACCAAATTAAAGGCTCCCCTCAGAGCTCTCCTTTATTGACAATATCGGTACACAGGGGCAAGACAGCCTTCGAATAAAGTGCTGTTTTCTCAACCTAGAAGATTTGGTGGGAAATAACTTCGGAAATTGATGTTCTTTCTAGTTAATGTTTACAGATACTTCGGTTTTTTCTTAACGCCCTCTCTGCGCTCTGTTCTACAATTTGTCATGTTCCGGCAATTATTTGTTTACCTCTCTCTCCCTCCCTAAACTGTGAACCAGCGGAGTGCGGGGCTTTGTGTGTGATTCCTCTTTGTGCACCCAGAGCATAAAAATGATCCATGAGTTTATGATGACACTAAAAAAGAAAAAAAGGGAGAAAGAGAAATGACTCTTCAGAAAAAGATGTCAGACAACGAATGCAGAAGGGCTGATAGAATCAGTAAATCACCATTTTCCAACCACTAACACAATGGCATTCAGGAAAGGACCATCAGTGGATACTCAAACCACTGGGTAGTTAAAATATTGTTGGGGAACAGGATATTCACTGTCAAAGAATCAAACACACATTTATTATAAATTATCCAGAAAAAAGCATATCGTTTACAATTAAAGAAATCTGGTAGACATACCTTAACTGAGTGATAAAAATTCATATCAACAATAATTGGACAGATTCTTTCTTCTCTTCTCCTTTCTTTTTTTTTTTGAGACAGAGTCTCACTCTGTTGCCTGGGCTAGAGGGCTGTGGTGTCAGCCTAGCTCACAGCAACCTCAAACTCCTGGGCTCAAGCGATCCTCCTGCCTCAGCCTCCTGAGTAGCTGGGACTACAGGCGTGTGCCACCACGCCCAGCTAATTTTTTTTTCTATATATTTTTAGTTGTCCAGCCAATTTCTTTCTATTTTTAGTAGAGATGGGGTCTCACTCTTCCTGGGGCTAGTCTTGAACTCCTGACCTTGAGCAATCCTCCCGCCTTGGCCTCCCAGAGTGCTAGGATGACTCAGCCATCTTAATCAAAAGATGCTAAAACTGATGCATGAAAATATGATGGGGAATAAGGTATTTATGTAGTCTCAGAGTATTTAGTTAATTACTTATTAATTAGAGAAAACTAGGAGACACCATCTTAACCAAGTTTTCAAAGTTAAAATCGGCAGATAAAGGACACAAACTGACATCTTGTGGGTCTTGCTAGGATGCGCTGAGGAGATCACAACATCTTTTATGTGGTATTTCCGTCAAAATGCACAAACCATGAGAAAATATCATACAAAACCAATTGAGGGACTTTCTACAAAGTAACTATTCAAAGTAACAAGAACATGAAAGAGAGAGTAAGACTGGGGAAATGTTTTAGATTGAAGGGATCTAAAAACATGTCAACCGAACATAGCACATGATCCTGGATTCGATCCTGGATCCATAGTGGACATTAGCAGGATGTTTGGCAAAATTTTAATGGGTCCTATGGATTAGACAATGATATTGAAACAATGCTAATTTCATGATTTTGATGGTTGTAGAACTTTGTGGAAGGATATCCTTGTATATAGAAAACACACACTGAAATATTAAGGGGTAATATGGTATCATGTCTGCAATTTATTCCCAAGTCATTCAGAAATGTTGACAGAAAATCTGGGAGATGGGTATATAAGAGTTTTGTGTACATTTTGGAAACTTTTAGGCAAATTGCCAATGACTACAGTTAGTTCAAAATGCTAAGTTGAAAAACAGTTAAAAAAAAAAAAGGCGGGGGGAGAACTTTATTCGAAATATCGAAACGCATAGCCATGTATTTTATAATTTAAAAAAAGCAACCACAGTGGAAGCTGATATTTAGGACTGAATGAAAATGAATTTACTTATTCAAATTTGTGGAATATAACTATGATAATAGCTGGAAGAAATTATAAAACTTTTAGTACTTATATTAGAAAATAAGCATATATGTAATTTGTGTGAACATGGATGAGCCTGGAGAAAATTATGTTAGGTGAAATAAGTCAGGCACAGACAGACAAATATCATATGCTCTCATATGTGAAATAGAAAAAAGTGGAACTCATAGGAGAAGAATGTAGAATAGTGGTTACCATAGTTGGGAATGAGAGATTGGGGAAGATGTTGGTCAAAGGACACAAAATTTTGGGTAGACAGTAATAATAAGTTCACGAAATCTACTGTACGTCATGGTGACTGCAGTTAATATATAAGAGAACTTCAAAAAGTTCATGGAAAATGCATATAATGAAAAAACTATACATGGATTTCAATTTTTTTTGCACCAAAATAAACTCATCCTAACTTGTTATAACATGTCTGAACAGGATCCAGTTTGAGGCACTAGGAAGGATAAGACATCAGTTTGAAAAAAAACCACTATCAGAGCAACATGGATTCTGCTAAAACTGAGGCAAGAACAAACATCAAATTTAGGGATAGAAGAATGGTGAAGGCCGGGCGCGGTGGCTCAAGCCA